>JAQFXW010000525.1:0-18353 GCA_034693945.1 Dendrobaena attemsi
CGCCCTTGTAACGGCATGGCCGTGTTACGGCGCCATAGAAATGGTCGTTTTTATTATTATTATTATTATTATTATTATAGGCCTACTTGAAACTCATTCTTACCATACCAGGTGCGTTCGGGTCGTTTCCGCCTAACCCGATCGATCGCCCTCTGTCGGCCGGAGCGGAAAAGCGACGGCCATACCATTCATTATTTCATGACCGCGTCGTAGCAGAAATCAATAGAAACGGGGGGGGGCGGCGGCGGTGGCATAATAATAAATTCCTGGCGTCGGCCAGTCTGCGAGGTGGTCAAACCAGTCAGCATCATCGTAGACCAGCAGATTCATCCGTTGGCTTGTAGGCGACAATGCCACGACCAATCCGCTACCACGGCCGCCACTGCCTTCATAGTTACTGTAGAAAGGGGTAGAAGCCGTTTACTAGCTGGCTGGTAATGATCCCGGTTCGACGAATCGCACCATTACTGGACGCCGTGTGTTCGACCGGACAGAAACAGCAAAGTTCTGCTCGACCAGAGCTTCTAATGCTTGGGAAATTTCCCAAAATCTTCGAATTCTAGGCGGAATTGTGCGATAACTTAAAATCATCTTGAGACTTTCATTGAGTTCAGGTGTTTCGGAGCAGCACAGACTACAGTCGTGATCTGCAACAATACGAAATTTCACGTGATTGTAAGCCTGATTTGGGACTTTGGTAGAAACTTGGATTTCCTTGCTGTGATCTTGTGATTTCTGAAAATGGAAAGTCGGACCACTGCAGGCTCGGACTATACATCGCTATAATGGCGGACAGGACGTAGAAAGCAGACAGCAGAGACGTGATCGGTGAGTAATTAGCAGTTTAACCCGAATTTCGGTCGTTTTCCGGTCGTTTTTTCGGCCGATTATCTCACAGTCTGGACCTTTTCATCGTGTAAGAGCGATTTAAGTTTCATTTGCTGTGATATCGCTAGAAATCTGTTGAGATGCGAACGGTCATGGCGTTGTTTATGTAAGCATGCGTTATCGTTTCAGTTCCAACGGTTAGCTGGTTAATAATGGTTATCTCCTCAGGGTACTCCAGGGGGGTATATGTTTTCGGGTACGGTCTGGTAATGTCAGGGCTGGTACTGGTAGCTATTCTAGATCTGATCCTGCGCTCAAGTCCGCTGTGGGACGTTGAGACCCTGCTTGCAGAGTTGGCACACATGCAAACGCCAATACACCGCTGGACAAATAAAAGCGGTCAGCCTTTCTATCGGCGAATGTTATGAGAATAAATTTATGACGCAATTCGTACCGTGTTCGAAATGTATTGGCGATGTTATGAGAAGTTTTCAAAGGGAATGGTGTATAAATTCGTCTGGAAACAAGCGTGCATCAGGCTGCATATGTGCCAAAGGCTTTTACATACTTGTATAGACTCGTATGATATTTCATCCCTTTGTTCGGGGTCTGTGTAGGATGTATGTGAGACTGTAAAGGCTGTATGAAGATGTAATTGCATCCCAGTGATGTATGTCCAAGCTGCACACTTGATAAAGGTTATCAGTTTATTTTGTCATGGCGTATACCAATCACCAATGCACACATACTAAGAATGTTTCATTGTTGCATGTAATAATGCATGTATGTAATTGTGTAATGCTGTCTGTGTATGTGTGGCTTGTTTGTATGTGTATGTATATAATATGTATTTTTGTATGCAGGGGGTATATTTGGGTGGTTTACGGGTTCAACCCCAAATGAATTTTGTAAGCTTTTTAAGGAGAAACTATAATTATGTTTTGAAGAAGATTTTGAAATGTTCCGACCATAGACAGTCAGTGAAATGCTTGGAAATAACTTTTTGGCTATGCCTCTCTATGTATTTATTTATTTATTTATTCACACACCCCTTCAAGTCTCCTACTACTCCGAGGCGGTCCCGACAATAGAGGTGTGTCGGAGTTTACAAATCGCCACGAGCAATTGTGATTGAAGGACTTGCTCAAGGTCCTTATGCGGCGGGTGGGATTCGAACCTGCAACCCTACAGTTGCAAGGCGGCAACCTTCACCACTACACTACCGCGCCCCACATGTGTTTGTGTATGTGTTTATACATAGGTGTTCTCAGTGGTCTTTCCATCATTCCATCTAAACATTTAACAATATCCACTCATCTATCTGGGCAGCGGTTGTTCCCACGTGTCCATCTATTCACTATTTAATTTATCCATCCATCCAACCATCCATCAATTTGTTTATCAAACCCTATGTACTTAAAAATGCAGACACATTTGCTATTTCTTAATTGCTGAGTTTTATCCCGAAATGTCAGGTTATCAACGAGTGTCATGATTAATCACCCGTGAATATTGGCATCAGATGCAAACATACAGATATAGTCAAGGACATGTACAAACTCAAGCACACTCTCACACATGCACGCACCTACACAACGTGCACAAGCAACACGCACTTACATGTATACACTGGGTATATATGTGTGTGCGTGTTTGTATTGTATTGTATTGTATTGTATTTGTGAATTTATAAAGCGCTTCTCACAGCATTGACCCTTCAAAAGCGCTCCCTGTGAGAAGACCCCGAGAGAAGAGATAGGTTTTGAGATGAGAGAAAGATGTAGAAACACTTGCAGTGAGAATGGTAGAGCGAAGACTATAGGAGGAAGTGAATTCCACAGTGAGGGACCTGTATTACACCCACTAACATTTGTTATAATTTTATACACCCAACGCAGGTACAGCGCACACGTAGCTGGTCACAAATACACCACACACAAACACTAACATACACACACAGCATATTGTTTTCGGATCTGTGCTGCAAGTTATGGTATAGACCGTAAGTATCTTGTGTGTGACTTTGCGTACTTAATTGTCATGAGTCCTTTGGCCGGAGGATCTAGTCTTCTGTCTTCTCTGCCCTTTGCATCTCACACAGGAATGTGCTCGATGCTTGTAACATACATTTATTATAGTTATGTATTATGTATATATGTGTATAATTTATATACTGATGCATTTGTTGCCAATGTGTATATATATATATATATATATAAAATATTATGTTACACATAATATAGCATAAAAATTTGCAGGGATTAATTCAAGCCTGAAGGATAAAGAATAATTATCATATTATGTTACACAATATACTTTCCACGTTACTTGCAACACAGACATGTACATGTATACATAATATTCGAATATGAGCCAGATTGGTGAAACAGAAATGTAGGCAGACAGGCAGACCGACAGGCAGACTAAGAGACACACATACAGACCGCGAGACTAGGCTATAGAAAGATACGCAATTACATGCATGCCAGGGTCGTGATGTTTATTTTCTGAAGGTCCGCAGATGAAACGTGACCTCTCTGACCCCAGGAATGTCATAACACACAACCACCCCATCTCTCCTACTGACCCTTCCGGTAATAAACCAATAAACTGGATGCAGCTGCTTCTACAGACTAACCATGACCATTTATACCACCCTTTATAATGAGGTTCGGAAAGACACCACAAAATCCTGAATTCCATACTTAACATGCCATTCTGATATTCATGCAACATGTACATGGGCATTGGGTAGCACGGTTGACGCATATGCCAATAACAACACAAGCCCAAAAATAGCTTAATTACCAACTGATTGGCCAATTTGTTCTGTTGCTCTCAGTTAGACTGGTTCACACAAATCATTTGCAGAGTCTGCATTGGCTGGTGACTAACAGACCCGGGATGTCATCTCAGCAGGTGCTTTTTGCGGTCATTACGCTTGACAAATCGTGGAGATTTGTTCCTGTGGAATCCAGTCTTTGTTGAGAATTATTCTGATCTGCGGAGTTATTATTTTTATTGTTGTCTGAATGGGCAGATCTTGTTTTCGGGGTTTTGAAGGAAAGGTACCTTTGAATGCCACCAGTTCATAGCGTTGCACACAGATGAAAAGATGCTGCGGTAGGAAGGTGGTCTCGAGTCTGTTGCCATTAACGACTGACATAATTATTAGTATTGTTTGTTTTTATTATTATTATTCAGCAAAATTCAATTGATGTTTAGTACTAGTTTGTACAATGTAAGTAAGATTTATCCTGTGTACAGTAGTCATGTACCCATGTTTAGTTGTTTACTTGATCGAAATTCATGCCAGGATCAATTTTAGTGTCCAAGATGTGTAAGCTCATGTAATCCTTTCTATGTAATATGCAATATGTAATCCAATGTATTCAATTCACAACATGTAATCTAATCTCTGTAAATCCATTACACTCGATCCAATATCTGTAATTCATGCCATGTAATTCTTTCTCTGTAATAACACTGTTACACAGCACATAGTCCACTGTATGAAATTCATGCTATTATTTACCATGTAATTTAATCTCTGTAATCCATTACACTTAATCCAATATCTGTAATTCATGCCATGTAATCCTCTCTCTGTAATACACACCACTTTATCCAATTTAAGTAATTCATGCCATGATTTACAATGTAATCCATTCCCTGTAATCTAGGACGTCGTATCTAGTTTCTGTAATTTATGCCACACGTGTAATTAATGACATGTTATCCAAATCCGCGTGGTAGTGTAGTGGTGAAGGTCGCTGATTGCAACCGAAGGGTTGTGGGTTCGAATCCCCACCCGCCGCGTAAGGACCTTTAGCAAGTCCTTCACTCACAATTGCTCAAGCGCTTCGGCGTGTAAAAATCTGACACACCTTCGGGCTGTAGTTGGGACCGCCTCTGAGTAGTAGTGGTCTGTAAGAAGCGGTATAGAAATACACAAATACAATCCAATCCAATTTCTGTAATTTGCGCCAATTGTGTGCATTCCATACCCTTCAGTTAAGTTTCTGAAAGGCCAAACAAAAAACGTTGCGTTTCCAGTAACACAACCGAGCCACTGTTTTGGTGGCGACTCGATTAATTTTCTTTACTAAATGTGATGCACAACAGTGGACTTCTATCACAATCTGAACTGTCGAAACTAAAATAAAGTTAGAAATTAGAAAAATGGAAAGCTTCATATAAAAAAGCCAAAACCAATATCGCTGTTTTTTAGCTACAGGCTTTAGCCACAGTTTATCCGAGCGTGCAAAATGGTGAAATAGAATCTTTGCAAAAAAATTTCTCAAAATAAAATATTTTCCTACCTAACTACCCTGTTTTTAAAACATCTGTTACTGGAAAAACACCATTATTTTTTGTGCCTAATGCAATCCGTGTAATTTATTTGGTGTAATTCCCTGTTTAAATCCGTGATGTGTGATGCACTGATGATGCTGTATGTGTTCTGCCTCCGTAGCAGATGTCTGAAGTTTTGCTGATCATCGAAGAGGGATCATGAGATATCATCCTGGGATCAGGACAGCAGCGCAACAGGACTCATCCCCATCATCCCACTCCACAGCGTCCGAATCCGACTCCGCCTCGACCGCCAGAAGGTCAG
This sequence comes from Dendrobaena attemsi, assembly GCA_034693945.1. NCBI lineage: Eukaryota > Metazoa > Annelida > Clitellata > Crassiclitellata > Lumbricidae > Dendrobaena > Dendrobaena attemsi. The sequence goes on from JAQFXW010000525.1 coordinate 5,447, forward strand.
CCATTCCAATTATACGCAGCCACAGCAAACACGTTCGCAAACACACACATACACCCTACACACGTCCATGTAGACGCACAAATACACTGATACACACATGTGCACATTTTGTGCACACACACACACACACATACCTACAAACAGAGACACCTGTATAGGCCCTACACTTGCACCTACGTATACAAGACCATATAATAGTTGTACACCCACAGTCACACGTTTTAACAATAAACATTCATGTAAATACACACACACACACACACTCTCTCATTTACTACGACTACTTCTGTTATACTAATGTTATCAATATTATTATTAATTATATTGATAATATTAATATAACAGAAGTAGTTGCAGTGAATGAGTGAGTGAGTGAGTGTCGCGACCCTCCTGTAGTAAAAAGATCATATCTCGAAAACCATGCAACATCATGAACTAACATTTGGCATGGCCTCCTAAAACATGTTGGTGTACAAACTCACCAAATTTCATCAAAATCTTAGATGGTGTTGTGGTGAGGAACTTTCTGGATTTTGGTTGATCTGACACGGATGACTCATTATGATCATTGGTCAAATCTAGTATCAAGTACATGTTTTTTTAAACTGAAACTATAATGCATGAGTAAGAACTATGATGTAAAGGGAAGAACTATGATGTAGCGGGAAGAACTAATACCAATTAATCCTGCTGATATTCTGACATAATTATGTGCATTGTGCAACCTTTGTTTTCTTACTTTTTTACAGCATTAAAGTCTGGGACGCTGAAGACTTTGTCCCAACGTCTCACTACACAGGTGCAGCAATCGTTCAATCAAGTTTCTGGACTGTCTTCAATTTTGTTCTGTTGTTCAGCCAGTTTGATTCTTCTTATAGTTACTTGCATAGTTGACTTGTTATACATATGTTTATTCTTGATATTTGCCGTAGATCTTGTTGCTTACTTCTAGCCACTGCTGTCTTTTCACATTACAATTAATTTTTTGTAGCTCATTACGATATCGTTTGGGATGTTGCTTTTCATCCGACTCAACCCGATATTTTCATATCCTGCTCACAGGTGAAAACTACCTCCTGTTCTCTGTTTGATAGTCGATTAAAGTGAATCTGATCATTGTAAGGGCTTTTGATGTGATAGTGCAGTTATAGTTATATATAAAGGCCTTTGAAACAATTTTATTAAGTTGAGACTTTTGAGGCCTGTTTTCCTGGAAAAATCAATAAAGCTTTGCAGAAAGATTGACAGTGGTATTGAATACATGAGAGGCCATGACAGTTCCATCCGTACAGCAAAGACATACCTGAAGGTACAGGTATGAGGTCATTGCATAATTACGTCACGCCAAAAATGGCCGTTTTTGACCCACCCACCTTATCACGCTTAGTCACGTTTCCCCATATCCACCCACCCCCATAGCGTGACGTATTTATTGTATATTATGAAAAACCATTTTAAACTTACTATGCTCCTTGAGTGCCGTAGCCAAGGTTCCTTTAACACGTCAGAGATTGTCTAGACAAATATTTTTCTACATTTTCGAAAATTTATAAAGAATAAATTTAATTCTAAACTAATTCTGCATGGGTAGGCATATAGGCCTACTTTGAGTAGTGCACGATTAGGTTATAATATTATAGGCGGTCTAGGCCTACTCTAATTTTAATTCAAATCGTATCAAAGAGAGATGGATTTGGATTTAATATTTGTTGTAAAGCAAAAGAGATGGATTTGGATTTAATATTTGTTGTAAAGCAATTAAACAGAATTGAAACAATAGGCCTATTATTGCAATAATTTACCATTTCAATAAAATTTTTATTAATGCAGAATATTAAATTAATAAGAAATTATTAGGCCTAATTCGTTTACTGTCAAATGAATGGACCTAACGATGCGTTGCAGACTTGCAGTGAACAACAGGCTATAGAAGAACTGTTGCAATAGAACGATATAACTAAAAGAGGTCGTTAAGTAGAACGACGGATAGGCCTACGTACGTGGATAATAACCTCCAGTAGAATTAAAATATGCCTAGTTAGCGCTGTATCTCTGCCAACGAGGTAATAGAAGAACGAGCTCTGCTGTTTGATGACCACATAAATTGATATGGGCTTTAGCGCATGTAGACCTATAGCCCCTTATTCAATGTTTAAGGCTGACGTAAAATTCATAAAAAAAATTTAAAGCGTTATGTCACGCTAAGCTTGAGCAGTAACGTTTCGTAACTCTCCGAAGGACCCCACCCACCCTCGAGCGTGACGTAATTATGCAATGACTCCTATTGTGTCATGGGTAGAGTCTGTAGAAATGTGTTTTTTGTGTAACTTTTTCTTATATAGTTGGCATCTGTCCTAATCACAATGTAAAGTAAACTTGAATGTGAAATGTATTTCTGGATGTTTGGTGAATTTGCAGGATGGTCGAATGCTGTTGTGGGATTTGCGAAAGCCAAAACCTGCGAGTAACATTGGTTTGTATTGCCTCGGCTCTTAAAATGACTAAACAATTACAGATGTTTATAATGCTGCAGTTTGACTTACTCTGTGATACTCACCTTAGGATTGCTGACACACAGACAATACACCAACCTATTCATATTGTTTGGTGTGTGGTATTGAATTGCCAATAGTCACGCATGCATGAGTAAAACCGGAAATTTTACTGTGTGTTCGACTGAAGATTTTAAATTGATGCACTTACATTTTAATATCTTGTAGCACATTTTCTGTTCAAATTATAATAGCATTCTGTTTATACAGACTGCAACTGGTTGTCATCATTGCCAACTTGTGTTGCCTGGCAACCTGGCAGTGAATACAAGTTTGCCGTCGGAACAGAGACAGGTCGCATAGTGCTGCAGGACTGTCGAGCAGAGATTGTCAGTCCAGTTTCAATATCAACTCACAACCGATTGATTCATAGGCTTGCCTTTTCCCCAAGTCGGTAAGTCCAGATCTTAGACGGATCATCTCTATAGCACTTTTCAAAGAGCTCTGCAAACGCTTAAATAACACTAAATAACACTAAATTTGTTGCACAAGTCTTTTAAAATCTTTGCAAATGCCATCTTGTGGCATCTGCACAGTGTAAACTTTGTACAAAATAGCGATTGAGTAGCATGTCATGGTATTATTAGTGAGAAAATTTTCATTGTAATAGTACAAATTGTTGCTACATGTAGTTTGTCTTAAATTGAGTAAATTGTTTTAATGATAAACCTGCATTGGATTGGGGCTGTCAGAATGTTAGTGAAATGCCAACTGGGGCCAGATCCAAATAGTGTTGTTTTAATAATGTTCCACTTTTAGTTTTTGTTGTTTGGCCTCAATTTTAGTTTTAATTGTTTCTGAATATTTTTTAAAAATAACTTTTTGCCCCGAGGTATACATGATCCCTCAGGGACTTATTCTATACCTAAAATAAAAGTCTGGAATGGCCCTATTCCATCTTCTGAACATTAGTTTTAGTTTTTGAGGACGAATTTGCGTTTTAGTATGTCAATTTTCGTTTTAGTTTTAATAAATAAGCATTCATTTTAATCAGATAATTTCATTGATATACGTTTAGCAATTTAAGTGAACACAAATAACTAACAGTCAGTCACTGTTCAATGCTTAACGTTACAGTTCAACAGCACATCGCTGAGAGGAAAATTCTAATTAATATATGACAAATTGTGCTTCAAAAGCACTTTCTTCTCCAGAATTTTAGAGGGTTTGTACAGTCATATTGCCTGGTTCCAGTCCTACTTGTCTAAGTTGTCTTTTAGATCCTTCTCTGTCAAGGACTCAAAGCCTACAGCCATTGCCCACAACCCCTTCTGCTGTCTTGTGGTGTCCCTCAAGGATTCGTCCTGGGTTCACTCAACACCTCAAAGCTACCTCATTAAATCTTCATCTGTTGACCACCATCTCTATGCAGAGGTGTAGATCTTTGTCAAACATTGGGGGGGGGGACATACTTGTGTGCTAAACAGGGGAAGGGGTTTGGGGGGATATGCCCCTCCCTAATCGACTAGGGAGTCTGCAGAGTGTCGTAAGCTCCTCCAGCGGGGTCTGGAGCAGAAGCCAGAAAAATTTTGATAATTTGATGCCAAATGGCGCACATTCTGGGCTCTTGTTTACTTTTAATTTGTCAGTTCTTATTTTGATCCTCCCGCTATATCTGATATTGAATCCGTCCCAAAGTTTTTTCCGTTTGTGCTGCACATCGTCTAAAGTTATATCGACCTAGCGGGGTCTGGGGCGGAAACCCAGAAGCCAATGTCTTCTAGCCTCCTTCCTCTCTCTGAACCCTTCCAAAATAGAATTCTTCATTCTTGGCACTCCAGACCGAATCAAGACAATACAGAAACCGTACATCTATCCACTGACTCATCGTCTCTCACCTTCACATCCAATTCTCCCGTTCGCAATCTTGGTGTTATTTTTGACCCAAATCTGTCTTTCTCAAATCACATCTCCAACCTCTCACGTACCTGCTTCATGCACATTGGTGACCTTCGTCGCATCCGACCCATGCTTGCGCCGTTCTTCTATTGACTTGTTCATTGATTCGCGGGTCAATTCTTCAAGGTAGAAATAAGCAAGTATGCCAAATTACTAGGAGAAAATTATTAATATTTATAGAAAATAGTTTTGATAAACCAAATATCATTTTAGTTTTATCTATTTTCGTTTCATTTTAGTTATTGTTTCATTTTTCGCTTTCATTTTAGTTTTGTTCAGAACCTAATTTCGTTTTAGTTTTCGTAGTACGAAAACGTGGTTAATAGCACTTTTCGTTTTCATTAACAAAAACAACACTAGAGCCAAATCTTAATTGGTGCCCAAGTATAGTTGGAATAAACGATCACAGGTTATTTCAGGAGTAAAATTTAGCCATTGGCAGACGTACAAGGCATCCGATTAATTATAGATGTCAATTTACATTGCGGCCTATCGAATGTAGGTTGAGTTAACCTGAAGGGGTAGTCCACTGCCTGCATATTCCAAGTTTGAAATCCTAAGGAATAGAACCGACTAAGGTTGCTTAGATATTTGGACTCTTCTTTCAGGGAACATCATGATTTAGCTTTTACTGACTTTTATGGATGTCTAATGGTTTGTTCTTCACCTGGACAACTGGTGTGTGTTAAATAGTTGCATAATAGCAATATTTGTAGCTTGAAACATTGGTGAATTACGATGTAAAAATGTGGTTCTTTGTGTTAAGTTATATTAGGAGAAATATTCTCCATTTCAGGTCGGACTGGTTGGCTTCTGTTTCTCACGACTCTACTGCAGCTGTTACAGAATTCCAGCCGACCAGTGGAGCTGTGATGCAAGTCTCTTTATTATGTGTTTATCTTACTTTTATTACCTACACAATACAGTAGTTACTGTACTCTTTACAATCAGTTCAGACGTACACAGCTGTACACATTGACATCAGTGGTGCAGAACAATTATTGTACATAGCGGAGCAATTGTCAGTGGAGGACTTGCTCAAGGTCCTTATACAGTAACTAGTTCGGGACAAGGCTCAAACCAGTACTCATCACATTTGCTCTGGCGGCTCTTTAAAGCCTTGGTCTGCGCTATAAACCAACAACAATGGCACACTTTAAGCAAGTTTTTGTATTGTGCGAACTCAATTTTGCGTTCTCTTTGTAAAATGATAAACCACGTTGGGAAAAAGTCCAACTTCATATTCACACATGTCTAACTTCATTTTACACAAAATAAGCAATATTATTGTAAAAATTTAGCAAGCTTTAGAGTACTGGCATGCTGCATGGCTCGAGTCTACGTAACGACTGAATTGATAGGTGCTTCACTTTATCCTTTCTGCCTACCACTGTCTCGTGTCATACTGCAATCACTTGTTAATCCGATGAGGAATGGGTATCATTAACGATTCAGTTCAGCATTACTTAAATATGACCATTCATTAGAAACTATCATACATTCTGTGATACGTTTGGTCTTTTCCTTTAGCTATCGTGACTTGTCCCATAAAGATTTTGTGCAAGGCTTGTCATGGAACCCCACTAACAACTACTTGACAACGTGTTCCTGGGACTTCAAGGTCGTAAGTCGTGAAGTACTTGTAGAAGCCGAGACCCTGAGCCCTGAACAACAGAATGGTTCCAACAAAATGGAAATGGATCAGTCACTCAACTAGTACTTTCACCTATGAAACGAGGTGCAACAAATGCAGAGGATTGACATATAGAAGTTTTGAGTTTTACACTGTTGCATAAAAATTGGCAGATTTGAAATTGACAATTCTGTTAACTGTTTGTCTTTTTAAATGTCTGTATTGTACAAAACATCCATACAATAGAACGTTCATCTCAGTTAATTAAGTTTCAGTTCAGAAATAATTTTAGTTACAGTTTTCACAAACATGTATTTGTTCACAGACAGGTGTTGCTAGATGCATATGTGTACATATACAGATTGTTACATGCATATCGGTGGACTTTCCTAGAACTAGAAGCCCAAAAATGTCCGAATTTGGTACCGTGGCTCATAATGTGAATCACTCAAGGGGCCATCCATTTAGTATGTACGCAAAAATCCTGACAAAATTCTCCCCTCCATGTACGCAGGCATACTTTTCTGACCCCCTCACCTGCATACGTACATTTGACCCCCCCATAAGTAGGACGATGTACAGCGGAGTGTCTTATTGGCCTACTGCCAGTGCCAGCCTTGTCAGGGAGAGACACTTTGTTTATTCAGCCGGAGTAGGAGTAGCACAATGACCGCCGGGTTGTCCATCCACGGTCACCGGCAAATTAAAGGATAAGTCATCCACTAATCTTGAGCCGGAGTCTATTGGCCTTTAGCGTCAGTCTGCAGCAGAACCTGTGGAAATTTCCATAGGCCCTATTCCAGATTGAAGCACATGTCATAGATGGGGCAGCGCTGGACCTCCCTCCCAACGATGCCTATGCAAACATGCATTACTGCTGACCCCTCCCTCCGTACTAAATGGACAGACCCCTAGGACCTGGTATAGGTCGACCTGCAGATCTAAATCGAATGTGTAGCACTTTTAATTAATAATTATCGATAATTAATAATCGAAATAAGTCATTTTGATTGTATATACAATTTTGCTTTGGACAAACAGCATTAAGATTATTACTCTATCAAGGTCAAGATGCAACAAAAATATCGTACACACTACACATTCTTTAATTTTGTATGTATGTATACCAGTAAACACAGAATCATTAAAAATGATTGGCAGAAGTTAATTCGGTTTCTTATCTCGTGCATCATATTAACAATTTCTTACAATCAAGCTTTTCAGCAAAGGACAAAATCCCACCATGTTTAGGGCTTTAATGCAGTGATGTCTATCACGAGGGAACTGCAAATGTTCATCGTTGCTGATAGAACAAATTAGCAGTGAAATTGTGAAGTGTACGTAGCTTCACTTTTAGTCTCTGCAAACAATGAGAAGTGACCAGACTTGTCTGCTTAATTTTCTTGAGCTGGCTATGTGTGCGAGTGAAGCTGAAATCTCGACAGTTCCACAGGCACTATAAATCTATCGTGCAACCCTTGAACCTAAAGACGTGCAAAAGTTTAACTATGATCGAGAAAAAGATAGTTGCTATCTCAAGAACAGTTTTCATAATAGCATGCCTATCTGTTTCTTGGTCAAAGTCAAACTTTTGTGCCAGAGGTATGTTCCTCATTCGTGCTGTATAAATGCCCAGGCAGCTATACGAAACCCTGCATCAACCATTACCTTTGAAGGTCGAGTTCATGAGATACAGACATCCAATCTAAAACTAAACATGCTCTTGCCTAATTTGTTTATCATTCAATCAGCTTGGTCTTTGAAGATTAAGTCAAGAGCAAGGTCGCATAGAGCTGCCATGCTTTGACGTTGAATGAGTAGTTCCTGTGCACTTTGCTGGGATAAGAATCAAGAATCATCAGATCTGAAAGTTCAAATGATAACCAAAGCCATAAATATTACATCCATAACAACTGCTATCAACAATAAGAAACATGCATCAGTGATAGTATGAAATAAATGTTGGAGAGATCTTGTTACGGATTAAAACCTAGACACAGTGAGCCCTCATTCACCAGCTACTGTATAACATTTAAAAGGAGGCCACAAATCTTGATTGGAAACTACTAGCAACATTTGGCTGTTTCTGACTTTGTGAGCTGTTAAATCACTTATTACACAACCACAACATTAAATTTTGTTACGACACACATTAATTTTGAGCAAATTGTCGATTGGTTAGATTGCTCGCCTTGTAACTCGTCGAGCTTCCACTGAGACGAGTTCTTCACTCACAATTGCTCAATGCCATCAACTGATGCATGATCATTAGATCGGGGTGCTTGCTTAATGCATAAAGTGCGCCACTATCTAATAACACAACAGTCCTTAGCTCAAAAACAACCTTATGCTAAGCTTCTGTCTTTCTCTTAAACTGTTTTCAACGCCTTTCTCTTAAAATGCCTAGAAATCTTCTCACTTCCAAAACCTTTAGTTTAATAGATGACACTTAACTGGTCAAGACACCAAACGTCAAAAGTTTACAAGCATTTCCCAACTTCTGGAACTTTTTCAAAAGAAGTCCACTTATCTTAATACAGCAGCAAAACTTGTTTGTGTTTGGTCAAGAGTACCTCTCATGAATGCTCTTGAAAAGGCCACACAATTCAGAACACGTTTCAGTGCTTTGTCTAAAACAAATCTATCAGCAATTGGACCAGCAGCAGTCAACTAAAAATGCAAACCTACCACAAACCCAGGATTCAAACCCATACACAAGAGTTCTACACATCACCACAAGTACATTTTGTCTCTTACCTCGACTGCGATCTGCCTCGATCCTTCTTACCAGACCTGTCTTTCGCCTCCTTCCTCCTGTCTCGATCTCTCGAAGACTGCTCCCGATTTCTGTCTCTCGAAGACCGCCGATCTTTGTCTATCGACGATCGTCGATCTCGTGAAGATGACTGTTGACTTCGATCTTTCGAAGTCCTATGCTCCCGATACTGATCTGGCAATCGTTGATCTTTCACGGATCTCTGATCGTCTCTGATTGACTCCTTATCATGACGAGACCGATATTGCTCGTGAGACGAGTGTGAACTGGAACGAGAGCGTCTGGCCTTTTTGCGCTGTGATCTGTGCATTCGATCGTCGTCGTAAGTCTTAGTGGGATAGTCGTGATGGTCATCCTCCTCTGACCGAGTCCGGTCATCTCGACAGCGCTTTCTGTGTCCTCTACTGTCCTTGTGTCCACGTGACTTGTCCCTGTCATCAGTCTTGTCTGCTTGTCCTCGTCTCGACGTAGTCTCATCTGATCGTAGTCGGTCGTCGTCCTTTGTCGATCGTCTCCTCTTTTGATCGGCTTTGTCATATACAGCTTTTTCTACACTCTGATGCCTTGAGGATTTCTTCCTACTTTGCTCCTCCTCCTTCTGGGACTCCTCCACCCTATCTTCGTTCCTCTGCTTCTCCCCCTCCTTCCAACTCGCCCCACTCTCCCTGCGACTTGCCTTCGAGCTGTGTTCATCTGCCTTCTTTTGCCCCATGTCACTCTTTTCCTTCTTTTTCTCCTTAGCTCCGTCGCTCACTTGCGACTTGAGTCTGCCGCGGTTCGACGCTTTCGACTCAACTGGTGACTTTTTCGATCTCGAGGTCGATGAGCTGCTATCATCACTGCTTCCACTCTCACTAGAACTGTCTGACCCACTGTCACTCGTCTCCTCACTCGTTTCCTCTTCCTCGACTTCTTCCACCTTCTTACTCCGCTCCTTCCGCTCAGGCCGGATTCGTTCAGTAGCTCTCTTTCCATCTTTCTTCGTTCTGTCCTCATTCTGTTTCACCCGCTTGCCAGCAGTCTCCGTATTCTTCCTACTGGGGACCTCATCAGTCTCTGCTACGGGAACTAGAACTTCATCATTGGATTCTGTATCCCTATCGTTCTTCTGTGGCTTCAGATGTTCCTCTGCATGCCGCCGTTTCTCCATCTCTATAAACAAGTAAAGCAACGTCAATTCTTGCATAGGTCCCAACTACAAAAGTATTGTACAGGGCACACCTGTTGTAATGACAGTCAACTGAATTTGTATGCTACTAGTCGATGAACCGGCCCGCTTCTGTACACATAAGCAAATTATGTACTTATGCATTTAACTGGCGCCAAAAACTTTCCTTCTAGAAACACCTAAATAGAGCAGAAGTACTGCATAATTAGGTCTGCCTGCTACCACAGTTGCAGCTATTAATGCTGAAATAAGTCAACATAACGATAAGCTGTTATAAACTAAAGCGCACCATTCTCTCTCTCATTTTCTTCCATTTCTTGCATTTTCCGCTCAAAATTGGCCTTCTTTTGGAGAATGCGTTGACGTAATGTGACGTCATCATCTGTGTCGTCCGATTCCTCGTTTGGCAATCGTCGTTCGTTATCACTGCCATCCTCATCACTGCTTTCCGATCCGTAGCCAAGTCCTATCGAGATCAAACAGTCACGTGCCAAACTAAAATCATGGTGGGGTTACTGATCAATACAATATATCACAACAGCATTTTTGGTTGAGCTCTCGCATCTGAAACTTACACGTACATCATAGATAATTTCTGTACTGGGGTGCTTGCTAATCTTTAGCAGTTGCCTGTTGCCATGCAATTTTATATTTTTGGTAATTAAACAACCTATGCTAAGCTTGTTTCATGCTACACACATAAACATCTGCAAATGTCAGAAACTCGTGATTCCACTACGTAAAATGAGTTTCTAGCAAAGTTCATGGGTCGATAGTAATTTTAAAATTCAGATGTCAATAGTGTATGTAAAATGAGTTTCTAGCAAAGTTCATGGGTCGATAGTAATTTTATAATTCAGATGTCAATAGTGATAGGTCAGCGACTCAGTGTTCTAGCAAGAAAAAAACCATTGCAGGAGGATTGTTCACGGGGAAGTCATGCATCACGGACTTCATTGAAAAGCCAACATTCTATTTTTGAGCAAGTTTTAGACAACAGCAGAACAAAAAGAATACCAGATTACACCATACATGACTAAGTCGCTATAGCCTAATGCAATGTCTAATCACGTTTAGTCATCATCAAATAAAAAACAGTTAGAAACAGTAATCATCTGTTGGGTTCCATTAGAATACTAAATTTAACAACTACTCAGTTAATGATCAGTCACTTAAAATCTGAGCCAACATTGCTTTACATAATTATATTTCAAATAATAGATTAGCTGACACCTAATTATATAAATACCTAAGTATCATTTTCCAAGTTCATGATGTACTCGTTTAGATAAATTAATATAAAAATCATAACAATATATTATTAGCCAACTTTTCTGGTTAATAACCTCCTGTAAAAACAACTGTTTTATCTGTAAAAGTCAATATTAACATGCATACATAACAGATGGCGCACAGCCGAAAACCTACAAGATGTCATGAAACTCAAAGACTTACCAAGTGACGTTAGAGAATCTAAGGCTGTTGACTTGGCTAACTGCCTTGCAGGAGCTTTGTTTTTTATAAATAATACAAACACATTAGTCACAGAAACAGAGCAGTGTCAGTGGCGCCACCTAGTCAGGCGAGTCACCGACGACACCAGTAGCAGAATCCCTGCAAAACTGACATAATAGCCAAGAACTGCCATACACAACACATAATAATGAAGCGCAATTCACAATTGATTACAGCATCCTCTCCAGCCCTCCTAAGGGCAACACTAACAATCATGAAATTCTATGCAAGATTTGCTCTATGGTTTTGCATATTTTATGTAATGAACAGTATTAGAAAATTAATTATTATTACTATAAGTATTGCTACAGAGCCAAAATTATGCACTACTTTCTAAGGAGATAATAATTTTAGTGTTTACAACTTTATCCTCCTATTAAATTCAAAATTCTTGTTAAACTAGAGTCAAAACATTATCACCATGAATCTACAACAATTGAATCAACATTGAACATAGAACTCTATAGATTAAAGTTGTTGAATGAACTTTGAGCGGTCATGTTCAACCCTAAAATGGCACAAAATATCCACAAAAGTCAACATATTTGTTTTCATATAAACACAGTTAAATTCTTAAACAATCAAGAAGTGCATTCAGTGGCATAGCAATAGGTTGTGCAATGCACAAGGGCCCCTGAGGTCAGAGGGGCCCCTGGTGGTCAGAGGGGCTCTTGATATAGAACAGTTTATTTCTCATTTTCAGCATGTACACTTTCAATAGTCGGCCGTTATAACTTCTCCTACAATTCCTCTCGATTTCCCCCCTTCTGTAGCCACTGTAGATTAGTGTATATTTGAAGAAATTTTGACTACTGTGACAATATTATCTTCCATGACTAGGGGCAGCTTCGTAAGATCCCGCAGTGGGATCTGGGGCGAAGCCCCACCCGACAACGCATTTTAGAGCATTTACTGCCAAATGGAGGCCATTTTAGCCACTTCATTTAGGTCCACCAACAAAATTTCCTTCTCGATATTATGCATGCCCTTTACTTAAATCATGCGTAGGAGTTAGAAAATGATATGGTATAAGATTTTGATGGTATGATGTTTCAAAAAGTTTAACCCCCCCTATTTCGCAAAAAAACCTTCCATTTGCTTCTAAGGTGTAGATGCCCCTGTTGTCAACCATCTTCCAAATCGTACAACTCTTACTCCCAGGGGCTTCTGTCCCTATACCCAGCGGGCGCAAGTGCGCCCATTGGAAAACAGGGGGAACATTTCATAATGTATAAATTTTGAGAAATATGGGGGGAAGACTGGTCAAAGGTAGTGCTGTCAACGGGTACCCGGGTACCCGCCCGTTCGTTACTGCCCGGGTAGGATGATCGGCTGACGGGTACCCGTTGTCCGTAAAAAAAAAA
>JAQFXW010000526.1:0-18341 GCA_034693945.1 Dendrobaena attemsi
ATTTTCATCCTGGTCCAATTATTACTTACTATTCTTCTGATTTCCCCATCTTTTTCAATTTTTGTGTATTTGAGGGGGCCCTATTTAAGCGGGTCATCCACCCCTTTGGGCCTCCCATTGGTTTCCTAAGATAGATTATAAATTTTAGTTGTCCTATTTTGGTTTGTCCCTATGCCAGACGCATAATTTTCCTGGCTATTATTGTGTTTGTTTTGATGGTGTAGAGTCTACCATAACTGATGATTTCTGTTTGTGCTTTTTACTGTTATGAGTTGTGTTGTGGACCAGTAAATGGTTATCTATCTATCTATCTATCTATCTATCTATCTATCTATCTATCTATCTCTATCTATCTATTATAATCACAATGCATTTGAGCAATATATCGGCATGGTTATTGCTCAAGATATTCTGTAGAGTGATAGAAACCTGCTTTGGTGCAAGAATCAATTGGGTGAACAAACTTTGTTACTACATACTACATGGTTTTCGATTAAAATGAGTCTTGCCATTACATTTAAAACAAGTATGTTTTATGTCTAAATAGTGCGTATTTTGTTTGGTAGAATTAATTAGTCTAAACTTCAGTTTTACCAGAAACTGATTGAAATCTCAAAGCCAGAATAGACTGCAGAGTGAGCTGCTGCAATGTAGCTAACTGTTAGCCCAGTTAGCTATATTGGGAGCGCGTCGGCCGTGTGTTTGCATGGTACCGAGTACGAACTCGATATCTGCCGACATTCAGAGATTTAACATCTCTGGCTAGCACAAAGGGCATGTGTGGAGCAATGGAATCGATGCCTTGCGTCCGAAGGGTTGCAGGTTTTATTCAGAGCCGAGCCACCGCGTAGGGACCTTGAACAAGTCCTTCACCTACAATTGCTCGTGGCTCTTCAGCGTGAAAACTCTGACACTCCCTTGGGCTGTAGTCGGGACCGCTTCTGAGTAGTAGTGGACTTGAAGGGGCGGTATAGAAATGCATAAATAAATAAAAATAAATAGAGGGATCAGGAGGTAAGAACTCTTTGACCAACATGGACTTGCCTTTGGATATAAAACCCCTCTGATTCGACACAGCGACCTTGGAGAAAGAGATAAACTGATGTTGACTGTTTACCTTCGAGTGGCACTCTAGAAAATTTGGAGACTACAATTAGGAAAAATGTTATCTACACTGATCTTGGAAACTTGGAAGCTACACAGGACTGGACAGTTAGACGGAAGATGTAGGCACTAGATGTCGAGAGATTACTTTGCTTTTGAACTGTAACTGAAATAAATACATCATGCTAATTAAAGCTTTGAACAAGCAGCATGCGGTAGTTGATTTTCTGTTTAGCTAGCATTTTAAAATGTTATTCGTTATCCCTAAGTATTTGGTGAGGAATTCTCATGCTAGTCTGGTACATTCAAATGTCTCTTATGCACAATCAAATGTATCCATCTGGCATGCTAGAGGCTTTAGTAAGAGTTAATCATTATTTGCTCATTATCTTTGAATAAGGCTCTTGGGATGAAGTTCTTACTGTCAGTAGTAGGCAACTCAAAGTTTTCCACTCTTGCTCAATGCTCATAGGCTATATCTTAACTGTCACTGCCCTGGGAATTAATTTCTGAATATGTGTTTGCTTGCTTTGATCACAGAATTGAACAGCTTTTCAATGATGAATTGGTAAATTATTGTGTTGCATTGTGTGCTAATTATTCTAGATCACTGCTTCTTTTAACCATGATGTGGTATTGGAATTTGTTGAGTTTCTTCCTGTTGGCAATTTATGCACATGATGTATCCACAAGGTTTGTGTCAAATAATATAATAAGTAGCAATCAAAAAGGTAATGATGATACAAAGGCTTAAAACAAGTGAAAATAAAAGTGTTGGAACAGAAAGCTGTTATGATTCTCTGGAACTTTATATTTTAGGTTTTGAATTTTGAACATCTAGCCAGTTTGAAAGAACCTGATTTTACTTTAGCGGTCATTTCATTGATTGTTGTAATTTGTAGGCAAGTAAATGATGCATGCTAAATCTGTCCGTTTCATACATATAATATTGACATTGTCTAATTATCTGTTAAATTACATTTATATTAACAAAACTTTCAATTGTATTAAAGATATTGAGACTGTCACTATTAAATTTGTGTCATCTTGTATTTATTAGCAATTACAATGAAATGCTAAATTAAAAAATTGTGGTGTCGCTCCATTTGCAGTTCTGTGTTTCGCAAGCAGTTCATGCGCTGTACAGATGATACAGTTTTCTCATCTGATGTTGACCCTGGCCAGCCACTTTTTCTGACCCCATACATTGAAAAAGGACAAATAGACCTGGGTAAGTCATCTTTAAAAGAAAAATTTTAAAGACACACAATTTACAATATTAATTACTGCCAGTGATCTTCATAAGCCTGCACTCAGCTGTATGATAAAGCTGAGATAAAGTAAACGACTAACATAACATAACATAACCTTTTTAATGATTCAAACCCAAAAAAAATTCCAAACGATTATAACATAAACACAAGTAAGAGTAGAAACATAATGCAAACAACTCGTGTAAGGATTCGACTAAACGTTTGCATATGTATCATAAAAAGAAAGTGTCTTAGGAAATTTGAAAATTAACTGATCTAACGCTGGGATAGCTTCACAGCATCTACTTTGCATGCTGATACTAAACAAGTCTCAATAAGTAGGTCATATGATATGGAAGAATTGTAAAGTAGTCATTATATGCAATACCTCTCGTAGAGCAAACTATGTAATCAGGACTGTGCACTTCCGACTAGACAGGCATCAGGAAACAGGTGAAGTTTGAGGGCTGCCACTGTGCATACAACAGCCATCTACTAGGATACATGATTTATATTTTTTACAGTGCTGATGTTTCACTACTGTTTCAAGGTGTTATTTGTGCAGTTATTGATGAACTGTAGCTCAACAACTTGCCAAAGTTGGTCCACTGAACGGAACTTCAGTTGTCAGTTATGCGGGATTCCTTACAGTCAACAAAACATACAACAGCAACTTGTACTTTTGGTTCTTTCCAAGTGTGGTGAGTGTACGCCTTCATAACCATCATTGATATTTTAGAGTCACACGTGTGAGACAAGTATATCTGGGGCACTTTTGAATTTTCTCTACTTTGAATTGTTATTCCTTAAATTATCAGCAGAATTGAACTTGTTAGCTAACATACTAAACAGAGGTAGAGATGGTTTCAACATAGTGCTAAAAAATACTGATTAAGTCATAGAGTATCAGTGAAATTTCACACTGATAATTCAAATTATTCTGATAGAAAAAAAATTATGTAGCTGTTTTGCTTGTCGGTAATTGTTTAGAAAACGTGAATGCCTATTGCAGTTTCTGTTGAGTTTTTTGCTGAGAATGTCTTGTTTCCAGACCCAGAAACCTAAAGATCCAATACTTCTCTGGCTTCAAGGTGGACCTGGAGGTTCTTCGCTCTTTGGATTGTTTGTAGAAAATGGTCCATTTTACGTCGATAAGGACTTAAAATGTAAGTAGAATCTACATTCTGATTTGCCTTACTTTTATCTGATATAATTTTTCAAAATTTATATTGTACTTCATAAGCACATTTGTAGGTTACTGTTGCAGGAAACTATTTTCATGCATATCATTCTAAAGTATAATGGTTGAGACAGAGCTCTGAAGTGTAAATAATTGTTCAAAACTGTACTCAAATTGAGGTACTGTAAAACAAACACTGCTATCAAATGTTGTGCAGATTCGACTAAACTGAACAAAAACGTTTATAAGAACTTGTTTAACCTAATATAATTTGTTGTTGCTCAGCATATGTACTAGCTGTGTAGATGTTGGCGTAGAACTGTTGATTGCATGTGTTATGTATTGGTTACTATTTAATCATAGTTATATTTAAGCAGGTTTTGCTTGCTTGGGTTTCGTATTGCCAGATATTTGTTTAGTTTAATTTAATGGCATCATGAAAAGAGTTAAATGGAAGGAGCCATTTCTGTTGTCTGATTCCAGTGAATCCACGCAAATTCAGTTGGAATACCAAGTATAATGTGCTGTACATTGACAATCCAGTAAGTCAGTCATCCATACCATAACTCTTAAACAGTGCAGACTCTTATTATTTGACATTGTGTACAAGTGCTGCTTGAATGATTGAATGAGTTGTAAATTAGACTCTCGCGTGAAGAGAAAGATGTTCCTTGAAAACATTTCATTAAAAGTAATTTTATGGAAACAACTCAATCACTGTTTAGAGACATTATACCAGAAGTGTTTTGTTGCATGTAGGTTCCATCAAAATTGTTTAGAGACAAAGGGTTTGGCAAATACTGGTCCAAGCAATCGATTTTAAGATGACCTCAAAATATCAAGTGTCGTCGAAAAGCTGCAAAGCAAACTAGCATAAATATTAATCTTTAAAACTAATATTACCAGCAGTTCTCTTGTGTGTTATGCCTTGAATAGACTCTTTTCTCTTTCGATTTTAGGTTGGAACAGGATTTAGTTTCACTGATAACGACAAGGGGTATGCAACAACTCAGGATGACGTGGCTGACAACTTGTACAGGTATTTATGTAATCTGTTTGTTGTTAAATTATGTGGGTTTTTATTAGTTAACCCGGCTGGATTTTGTAGATTTTGTTTTTAATGTATGTTATTCTATACCTATTTAGATTTTAACTATGAATTGTGATTCTTAGTGATGGGGTGTAATTTAATGCTGAATGATTTGATTGTTTCAGTGCTTTGGGTCAGTTCTTTCTGCTGTTTCCTCACCTTAGAGGGAACCTTCTCTATCTTACTGGAGAGGTAATTATAATTGATTCTATTACACGCTTGTTTTGAGATACAGTGTGGACTATTAACAAAGAATTGTTGCAGGAATGACTTGCAATAGACCATGTAAACCAAAGAACATGTAAAGACAAAATGCTGACAAAGTTAACATTGGGTTCTTGAACTTCTTGTATATTGCTTTAATCAGCCCACTGTGCTGTGTCAATAGCTTTGGGAATAATGTTGTTTACCTTAGGTGGAATTAGGGGGAGCATGAACCCAAAGTAAAGCAGAAGTTCAGATTTTAGTCATTTGTTTGCTAATTTGTTTGTGCACTTGTTCACTTAGTTGTAAAGACCCATGAATATGTGAATCTTTTAAATCTGCCAAATTGCTGTCTGTGGGTTTTGAAATACAGATCTACATGGAAATTAAATGAGCTTAGTCAATGATGCAGCAACAGACTGTGGCTGTAATCTTTTCTATTACAAAGCCTCTATGCTAAACTCGATAGTTCAGTGAACCATCAATGAGGAACATTCGTTCACTGGTAACTTTAGCTTTGGTTACAAATTTAGTTGTTATTTGTTTGGGTTTCTTCCAAGAAATTGTGTATAAATTGGATTCTTTTATATTTTGTCAACTCACTGTTCGTCTAGTAAAAATTACCGGTAATCAATAGCAATTTAAATAAAATGATTCAAGTTAAGTGTAAAAATATGGACATTGAACATGTGATTTGTTTGGTCAGGAGAAGCATCAGACCATCCCACCACTTAGTCTGAGGTAATGACAACAGTTGAGTGACGTACTTTCTTTGCTTAAATATTTCAGTCTTATGCTGGCAAGTACATTCCAGTTTTGGCGTCAAAGCTCATTAATCAGCCAAAACCAAGACAGATTTACCTGAGAGGGGTTGCCATTGGCGATGGATTCTCAGATCCTCCTGTGGTATGTTATTCACTGCTTTAAAGGCTGCATAGATCATCGTGATGAAAGACACTGCATATTAAATTATTAGGTCAGCCAGTAGTAGGTTTTCAAGTGCATCTCAGACGATTTGTATCCCCGTCCGTTAATGACTACAATACCATAGACGTTATTATTCTGTCAACTATGGTATTTAACAGATGTGCAAATCAATAAATTGCATCTACAGGTATCGTATACTAAGTTCAAATCAAGGTTAACTTTCAATGGTTTTCTCGTGATTGTTAATTGCTTTTTGGTTCTGGCAACTGTTGTCACAACCAATTTGTATATACGTACACATCTGTTGATGTAGATTGCTGATGTTTAGCCTTAAGTTTTCAGTTTGTCATATGAAGTAAATATAGGTGAAAATGTTGAGTGCTTTTAGTTGACTAAAACAAGAAGTGAAAAGAGATAAAGAGTTGATTGTAAAACAATGTCAAGCATTGCAATTGACAGCTATTGTGTGTGTAATTTAGATGATAAAGGGTTATGCAGACTTCATGTATCAAGTGGGTCTTCTTGATGAACGCCAGCGTGAGGTCTTCCGAAATGCCACCAATCAGGCATTGCGATTTATCAACGAGAAGAAATGGATTGAAGCGGATGAGGCAAGTCATGTGCTATAATTGTGCTGTACTGTTGTTAAAAACACATCATTCTGCCCGTCACAAGCATTGCTATATTAAATTTTTAAAGGTCAATATTTTTCAGCATTCTTCTTTGAGAACGCTTTAGTCTGCTGAGAACTGTAATGAGCTAAACCAGAGGAGGTGAATGACTGAAGGGCTTTATGATTTATTGCAGATCATTTGTTCTTGTTGGTGTTTTGCTGTTATGTTAGAAACTTCACCAAAACTTCTAAGTTAGTGAGTTTGATGCTCAAACTGTAACTGCTTAGTGCAGCTTATCTAGCATAGCATTTCCTTTATTTATTCATACATTTGAATACCTCCTTTTCAGGCCTGTAGTACTACACAAAAGTGGTACTGACTACAGGTCAGACGTGTGTCGGAGTTTACATGTCGAAGCACCTTTAGCAATTGTGAGTAAAGGACTTGCTCAACATCCCCCCTATGCAGTGGCAATTGGGTCTGAATCAACCCGTAACTCTTCGGACACAAGGTGGCAACTATTCCACTACACCACCACGCTCATAATATGATCTGAAAATTAAGCTACTTTTGTCTTAATACTTAGCTGCCCTTGAACAAAAGTCCATTTGAAGATTCTGGATCTCAATAGATTGACAGCTGGAAATTTTTGACAATTTTTTTAATGTCATCATTGACTGATGATGAAGACAAGGAAGCGTCCTGTTTTTCGGTTGCTATCATTGTCATCTACACTTTATTTGTAATCTGTCACTGAATCAGATCAGGTCTAGATCGTATAAGGCAAATAATACTCGCATGCGAGGATGTGCTGTTCATGAAGAGGTTCTATGTAACAAATTGATGCCAAACATGTCATCCTGTTTTTATAAAATAGTTAGTCAGTTTAGTAGTTTCTTTTAGGTAACCAATGTTTTAAAGTATAATAGCACATTTGTAACTTGTCATCATTGGAAACTGCTCCAACTTGACAACACATTGGAGATAGTATCATTACATGTGTATTGAATTGACTGATTTGTCAAATGCTAATGAAAATAGATAATTGGTTTTGTGCTATGGAATTTTTGTGAGGATGTGCTGTTCATGAAGAGGTTCTATGTAACACTTTGTAAGTGTATGATATATGATACAAATTTTGAGCTTTTATGCTGTTGTTTTGTTTGAATTCAGTAATTTTTCAAATGATATATTTTATGGTGAATAGGTTTTTGATAAGCTGCTCAATGGAGACATGAGTGAATATCCATCGTACTTTACCAATTGCACAGGTTCGGTTGACTACTACAACTTCTTGAGAAGCAAGGTAAGACATCATTTCTTGCTATTTGTGTTTAGTGGGCAAGAAATGGATTAGCAAGTTTCATATGTCATTGATGAATATTTTGATGTGATGAATTTGTCAATTGTATTCTTATCTTGTTAATGTCTTTACCCTATTGTTTAATGAATATACTTACAAAAAGTGTTTTAAAAATTTCTTGGTAGCAAACTTGTATGCAGTGGTTAGTCAAGCTAAGACTGATTCATTATCCAAAGACTTCAGAAATGTAATATTTTAGTGAGAAACGACACTCTTTTCCACAAAGCCTTCTTTGTTTGTCATCAATTTGTAGGTTTCAATTAGATCCCCTCTGGATATTCTTTTTTCCAGTGTGGTAAATCCACATTGCTCTAATCTTTCATCATACTTCAATGTTCCCATACCTTTTATTATCTTGCCTGCTCTTCTTTGCACTTTTTTCAATACTTCAATACTTCTTTGTCTTTTTGCATATACGGACTCCATACTTGAGTACAGTACTCTGAGTGATGTCTTACCATGGTTTTGTATAAGTTCAGAATAATGTTCTTGACTCTGCTAATCACTGTTCTTCGTATAAATCTCAAGGTTTTGGTCGCTGCTTCAACACACTACCTGGAAGATATACGCTTTCATGAATTTGTACTCCCAGGTCTTTCTCCTCCTCCGTTGTTCTCAATTTCCTTCCACCCGTTTTGTATTCAAATCCTCCATTCCTTCTTCCCATGTGCATGACCACATTTCTCAACGTTGAAAAGCATGATAATCCAATCCTCCAACCATTTGTACAATCTCTCTAGGTCCTTTTCAGGACTCCTGCTTCTTTCTCTTTGTTGACCTTTGCGCATAATTTTGTGTTATCAATGAATTTTGAGATCTTTGAAACAATTCCTTCATCTACAGGTTGGCCAAAACAAACTATGCTTTTTGCCAATATTTCGGGCAAAAAGTAGGAATTTTTATATGAAGTTGTACAGACTAAAAGCCAGTTCCAATTTACGTGTAACTTCCAAATTTCACCAAAATATTTCAAGCAGAACTAAAGTTATTCAATTGTTAGTTACGTCACCCACTGTTTTTTCATGTCCTCAAAACTGATTATTGATGGTTAAAATAACGTTTAGCAGTTTTTACCAAATTTGAAATAATTTAATGAAATTTAACAGGCTTAAAGTAAATTCATATTTACATATTACAGTCAAGTGTTATCAAAATACTTCAAAGTCAAAAGAAGTTACAGCACTTTTAACGAGAAAACCTCCTGAATTCTGATGAATCAAAAAGTGTAATGCAATAAGCGTTACACAAAAAAGTTCTGTAACTTTTGTTGAGTTTGAAATATTTTGATAAATTTTGATTGTCATATGTAAATATGAATTGGCTTTAAGCCTGTAAATTTCATTAAAATACTTCAACTTTTGACGGAAATGTCAGCAAAAAACTGCTGAATGTTTTTGAGACATCCAAAGCAGTTGGTGACGTCACTAAAAGTTGAATAACTTTTATTCTGTTTGAAATATTTTGGTGAAATTTGGAAGTTACACGTAAATATGAACTGCCAAAAGTACGAATTTTACATACAATTTTACAGACTGAAAGTCTGTAAAATTGTATGTAAAAATTCGTACTTTTGGCAAAAATCATTAGTGAAGTACGTAGGGTGTTTCTTTTTTGGCCCACCCTGTATATCGTTAATGTATATTAAAACTAGCAGTGGTCCCAATATTATCTAAACTACTCGTTTTTGGGCAAAAACAAATTTAATTTTTATTGGTAAACTTAGATTTAAAGAGTCGCCACATATTTTGTGAATCTAAAATTTATTTCATGTTAATTTATATTATTTATAGACTAAAGCCAATGCATAAACTAAACTACAGGTACAAATTATAACCTATTAAATTATGAACAATAGGTGAAAATTTTGAGAAACTTCATCTGCCGTGCACATTTTTTTGAATGTGTACCTACTTCCAGGTGGCATTGAAGACAGGCTCCCTGACCAATACCTAACGTAGTGCAATCCTACCTGCACTTTCTGGCTTTCGTTGCTGTTTGGCATGTCTGGTGCTTTGTTTGGCACTTTATTACTCGTCTAGTTTACTGCTTACATGGCCGACATAAGTTATTCAGTATAATACAGTTGCATAGTGTTATAATCCTTTGCATTATTTTAGTCTCCAGAAGAATACGACTACTATAATAAATTTGTGGTGCAAGCTGACGTACGCAACAGCATCCATGTTGGAAACCTGCCTTATCAAAGCGGTGATAAAGTAGAAACGTTTCTTATGGAAGATATTATGCAGTCTGTTAAACCTCAGCTGACTGAAGTCATGGATAAGACCAAGGTATAGTATGCTATCTCTCTACTCTGAGCCTATATAGACCTATGCTATCCTCATTTTCATATGATTTTTATTTTTAGGTGAACTGTGTCATCCATTTCAGTGTATAGCCTACACTGCAGCAGCTCTGCTATTTTAATTTTGATAATACCAACAAACCATGAATTCAGATTACCTTTAAACTGATTGATGTCCTGTTATTCCAGCATCTGTGAGATTCTTAACTTTACTTCAAACACTTTAAGGGTCGTCCATTTAGTACGTACGCATGGAGGAGGGGGGGTCAACAGAAATTCATGTTTTTCATATGCTTGCCTAGTGCCTACGTCCAGCGTGCTAACCACTGTGCTATCAAGCACCCCAAATCTAAGAACATATCCAAATTCAAGTTGTTAACATCACATCACTGTTGTGAAATGTAGTCAAATGTGTCTGACGGATTGCTTCATATGTATGTCAAGTGTATGGTTCTATTTCTACGTCTTACCAGGTGTTGCTCTACAGTGGTCAGCTTGACGTGATTGTTGCTTTGCCGTTGACGGAGCAAATGATTGAGACGATCAATTGGAACTATGCAGCCGACTATCAGCGCGGCCAAAGAGTCGTTTGGAAAGTCAGACCAGATGATGTTGAAGTTGCCGGATACGTCCGTCGAGCCCATGACTTCTATCAGGTCCTACTTAAAACTTTGTTCAGGATATCGGAGTTTTCTATTTGAATCTTAATAATACATTACGAATAAATTACTTGTAATTTAATGCTGTTGGTGCTCTGTATGATTGTATAAGGTATGTATTGTTTATATTTAAATGTAATAGAGCTTGTAACATTATCCTAGGATTGTTGGGTTTACATGTTTCAGTTTTGTTCAGTTTGCTTTTATACTGGTATTAGGTTAAACATAGATTAGATAATTATTTAGATTCTGTTTTGAATTTCTCACCAGGTGGCAATACGTGGTAGTGGCCATATTGCACCTTACGATCAGCCGGAACGAGTGTGGGACATGATCGATCGCTTCATCTCCGACCGACCATTCACCGACTGAAACCAATCTTCACTCTTGTGATTCGCTGGCTATCGCTGTTGTCGCTTCTAACGTTTCATTTAATCATCTAAATCTGTATATCTTTATTGCTATGAACTCTAGTAGGTCTCACCGTAAACGCACATGATTTTACATAGCAGCTGTAATGCTGTAATGGCCTCGTCCTGGCTCATTTGTTAGTGAGTTGATCGGATGAAATCCTTCATCATACTGCTCGCTTGATTGGTTGCTGTGTCTTGATGTCCCCATGCATGGGCTGTGCTTGTCAGAGATAGAATTAGTCTCCGGAACGAGCAAGTACTGATGTACCAGATTGTACGTGTTTTTTGTACCTATGGTAAAACTTAAAGCAGGACCCGTGTGTTAATAAGACAATCCTATTATGATTTTGTCGTTGTGTGATATTGTTTTTGTTATTTGTTGTATTAATATTTTATTGTTGTAGTCCTGATACATTCGTATAATTATATAGATCAGATCTGAATGCCTAATATGTTCTAGAAATGTAGCCGTTCTAAGGCACTGTAACTAGAAGCTTAGTATATGATTTGTTTCATTCCATTTTGTAGCTTGTCAGATGTGTAACTGGTTGTTAATTCAAGTTAGATGGATCGAATGATAAGGATTTGCTTGATAAGAATCACTACATCAGTTCGCTTCAACCATGATGTAGGCCTACTGCGTTATAGATGAATGCATTGAAACAATTAACCTTTTCAGATGTTATGTTTACAAATTACTGTTCTATACAATACATAATGTAGGTAGGGCCTGTATACATCTTACAGATAACAAGTCTCGCACTTGTTACAGAAAGTTGTGTGTACCGTATTATAGTAGGCGTACAGCTGAAGCAGCCATTGCGGATCAGGTTCTCCCTACTGAAAAACTACAAGCACGATTTGATAGGTGGCTAATACCACCATGTGTTTTGTGAGGTTGGCATGGTGTGGCTAATCCATGGCTATTTAATAGCAGCCGGTGATTTTGGTCGCGAAGAGAGGATGGAGGATTGAAGGAGGTATGCTATCTGAATCCAGGCATAGCTGCGCTACACAGGATTCTAGGGAACACCAGCTTCTTGTTACTTGTCCTGAAACACACACGCACACACATTATATTTTATTATTTCATGTCGGAAAAGGACAATCGTTTCACTTTTGTCAAAAGATTCAAATGAAGTTAGAACACGTTCATCATCCACTCAGTCATATTGGAAGAATCTGTGGTTTCAGTCGAATTCCTCTGGGCAAAATGTCTGGTTTCGAGTAGACATGGATATCTCACTTCCTTGTTCAGTTATTCATAAGAAGGAATGTTCGGGGTGTCAGCCTAGCGAAGAGTAAGTCTTGCCTAAGGCCTTGTTCTGGATAAATGGAACAGATTATAATTGAAGTGACGACGTTCAGAAGGAGAATGATGCAGATTGATTGATTAATTTATAGGCTATAGAGCGTGGAGACATGTGAGGGAAGTATTATTACTGTCTTGAGTGGAGAGGATCATGAAAAGGGTTTCGAGGAAAGAAAAGGAAAGTGAGAGGAAATTGGAAATTACGTATAGTCTGTTAAGCTGATCAAGTTCATAAATGACGTCGTCATCTATTCAGACGAAGCTGCTTTTAATATGAGCATGCAGGAGGCGGCCTCTCCTTGTGAGGGCGCTATAGAAATTCTCGAGATGAACGAGTGAATTTTAAGTTTCTGAGCCTCGGTGCTCTGGCCTCGACACAAGACGGCGTCGGTTGACCAATCCTCTCCCTTGACGTCTCATGTTCTCACAGCGCGTACGATCAGTGTGCTCGTCATAATTTATTTGGCTAAGAGGTGCAGATGGAGCAGAAATCATGAATTAAGCAAATTTTCCTTCTGGATTTGAACCTTCGATGGAGAGTTCAGCGCATATGTTATAATGCGCTGAACTCTCCATCGAGGGTTCAAATCCAGAAGGGAAATTTGCTTAATTCATGATTTCACATTTTCGTTATGCCGTAGAACGCCCTGCTCTGCATGCAGGAGAGTGAATAGGTCTATGTGCGGGAGGCTGAGTAGGTCGAGTTGATGGTTGTGCGGGAGGCTGCAGGGCTTTGGATTTCTGTAATGTTGAGACTACATTGTGTACTCTATCTTGGGAATGGGGTCGTATAGAGGGCAACTAAGACCAGTCTAAGATTCTAAAGTGTAATATGTGCCAGTGGGGTAGGCCCATTGGTCTGCATAATTATGAATGACCGGTATTTCAAGTTACTAGATGCCAACCATACGGTATTTCATTTGCGGAGAGTGCACTCCAGATGCCCTCATCTCCTACTCACAGTTCTACTTAAATAGCCTATGCCCTATGGCGTCTGTGACCTGTTTGCCTGGGTCTGTCTGGCTCCACCTGCACATCTGCACATCTGCTGCAACGCAAGATCTTTCTTGTGTGCAATGCGTGTTATAAGTAGGCTAGCCGATATTCGCATACACTATACAGGTCAATGGGTCTTCTCACGTTTCCTCAACATCCGTAGACCTAGTCAAGACACCGCTATATAGGTAGGTCTACGACTCTACATGTACGTTTATCGGTCATGCATGGCTGAGCCATTCTCAGTCTACATTTTTAACATTCACAAAATTATCATTAGTAACATTATATTAGTATGACACACACATTTAAGTTATGGGAGTACTGCTGAGGCCATACTTATAGTTCTCTGTATGTTAATGTGTCTGTCTGTGTCCCTCTCTGTCTCTCACTTACAGACGTATCAAGCGTATTGGTAGGCAAGATTAGTGGCCATATTATATGCACCTTAGCCTCCTCACTAATATTAATTTCAGACTATATAAACTGCGGACTGTGAAGGGTTAAAATTTATGCACGAGCTTGCAATGAACGCATGTAGGCCCTACACGACTTTTGGTAGGTTCAGAGGAGAATCACCGTCGGCTGAAGGTCAGATCGAGGTCAGGAGAGATGTTGGTGCAAAAGTCGATGAACCTTGATCCTAATGGAATAAATAATTCATGACTGCTGGAATCGCTGTCATAAACAAGACTTAGTGTTCTGCAGGGGTATTTTTTAGCGTGCAGCTGTACACAAATGTGCAATTCTAAATCAAATTTGTGCAGTTGTAAAAGATGTTTTGTGCAATTAGAAAATAGTCAAAAAGGATAAAAATGTACTTCATTTTGGCATCGAATTATCCAATTCTTTTAACTTCTGGGTCTTTGCCCCAGACCCCGGATCGATATCACTAAAGTCTTAAGAGGATGTGCAGCACTAGTCGACAACCATTGGGTTCGTTCTTAACCCCATCTATGGTTGGAAGTAGGCCTAAATTATGGTCCAAAATGAGTTCCAATTGGTATCAAATTATTCAAATTATGCCGGCTTCTTGGGCTCCGGCGCTTCGCCCCAGACCCCGCTAAGTCAATATCTCTTAAGAGGATATGCAGCACTAGTGGAAGACCTTTGGGGTCGTTTGTGACCCCAGTTGTATTCGGAGGGTCAAAATAATCATTGACAAATTGCAAGTAAATAAGAGCCCAAAATGCACTCCCTTTGGCATCAAATTATCAAAATTTCGTTTGCTTCTGCGGTGGACGACGCTCCCTCAGTCCCCTTAGTCGTTAGGGGTTAGGATTGTGCAGTTGTAGGCCCTACAAATCCTTAAAAAAAAGCCCTGGTGTTCTGCGCCTCTTTGGAGCAGAACTATAGCTATATAATCATAGACTACAGAGGCATTCGAAGCATCAATAGCAGCTGCTGCTCGTCAGTGCTCATGCTGGTGCTCTCCAATTATCGGCACACATGCTGCTACACGATTCATTCATAATGGATGCGTTGTTGATCGATGGCAAGAACTCTCGCCAATCGCCACCAGCTATGCTTACAACATAGGCCTTCGCGCGCTCCTACAACAATATTATACATTATTTTATGCATGAAGGGTAACATGGGATAATATGGACCACTTAACTTAAAATTAAGCACTCACACGACGGTCTAATTATATTAGCCTACAAGTTGTAACAAAATGCTTTTATTATAAAAGATTTCACTATTATCATTATCTTCAAAATCCTATTCTTCTTGTTCATCATCCTATTTCTCTATATTATCTTCATCATCGTTCACATCTTAACCTTCACTGCCATACGACTTCTACTTTTCTTGGGCGTTAAGGGTCAAACTGCTTTGATGCTCTATAGGGCCTATAGAGGCTAGATCTATTCTAGGATATATAACCTAATAATTATAGGCTACTATTTGAATTATAGGTTGCAGGGTCAGAGTCAAAGACGGAGCCAGAGCCAGAGGGGAGGGAGGAAGACAGAGAGAGACAGAGAGAAACAGAGTTACAGAGAGAGAGAAGGAATAGAGAGCAACCATGACAAAGTCAGATGTATCTCAAAGGAGGCCAAGGCAGAGATGGAGACAAAAGCACAGAGGAAGAAGGAGATAGAGGGAGGAGACAAGAGTGGCAAAGATACAAACAGACAGATACAGTCTCATACAGAGAGATCTCTCGAGTAACACAGAGACAGACAGACAGAGAAGGACAGAGAAGGACAGAGAAGAAGAAGAGAGTGGCCCTGTTTTGTATAATTAGTGGCTGTATCGATTGCCCTTTCCGTTCCGACGATCCGTGTCTCTCTGATTCTGCTGTCATCGTCATTCGATACGAACCCCTTCTCCTCCTCCACCTCCATTCCTCCTCCACCTCCACCTCCATACATCCTCCTCCTCCTCCATTCATCCTCCTCCTCCACCTCCATTCATCCTCCACTCCTCAGCAGTCAGCCCCCTCTACACAACCCCCACTCACAGTCGATTAACTTTCGACCACACGCCACTTCCAGCGCACTTAATTCGTTGCAGCGGCAATAATTACAGTAGTGAATCGGGAAACAGATGCCCGAGTGTGAAATGCGCTGCGGCCGATATGCGCCGACTGGCATACTAGGCCTCTGCTACGTTTAGGTTTTCATTTGCAATGCACCTGATTAAAGCGCTACGCTACGCTGTATGCATCTGCACGCGCCATTGTATTTTATCATTTCTATGTGTTCAGTAATGGCTTCTAAGTTCTAAAGCGCCCAAAAAGCAAATTCGAAGGAACGAAGTCATTCACACTTGACGAATGACGACATATCAAGCCTAATAGATTTGTAGGCTAGGAAATTACGTGCAGGTCTATTGTAATAAGAAATTCTGATAGCAAGAAATTAATAACAATTAGGCCTATTAGTAAATAACTGCGTAGTTCTGTATACAAAGTCATTGCATCTATAATGAACGTGCAGTGTCGTGCATTCTTAATTAAAACCTCAGGCCTCCACAGGCTTCAGGCCTATATAAGGCCTACTAACGGACCCACCAAGTAAATATTTCTTAAATAAGGGCCTACTATACCTACCATGGATAGCTCACTTCCTTGTTCAGTTATTCATAAGAAGGAATGTTCGGGGTGTCAGCCTAGCGAAGAGTAAGTCTTGCCTAAGGCCTTATTCTGGAGAAATGGAACATATTATAATTGAAGTGACGACGTTCAGAAGGAGAATGATGCTGATTGATGGATTGATTTTTATATAGCGTGCATACATGTGAGGGAAAGTAGGCCTATTATTGTTGTCTGAATAGAGAGGGTCGAGGAAAGAAAAGGAAAGTGAGAGGAAATTGGAAATTACGTATAGTCTGTTCAGCTGATCAAGTTCATAAATGACGTAAAGTCATTTGTTCATGCATGCAGACGAAGCTGCTTTTAAGCTGAGCATGCATGCGTGCTACGGTTGCACCCAAAAACTGTGCTTACATTTTAATTCTCTCCTTAATAGCCATTCTTTTATTTCGTCAAATTTTTTTGGCTTGTTAACAATATTTTGGACCTTATTAACTAATAATTTACAATTTTGGAACCAGGCCTATATATTTGTTAATCTTGCCCTGATAGGCCTAGTCTACATGTATATAACGACCTATAATAATAATCGTGTGTATCAACATATATAATTTGCTTATATGCTATTTCGGTCTCGCTAACGCTCTCGCGGCCGTAACGATCCCGAAGTGAGAAGAAACGCTTCTTGCGTGCGCCGAGATTTATACCGCGCTCGGAACTCGACCGAGCGCATTAAATATTATTTGGCCGTATTAGTCTCATTAAATATACCCAGTAGAGGGTTGATTAACTCGACCGAGCGCATTATATATTACTGGTCGTAAATCGCGATATGTAGACCGCACCAATAATAACGAACACCGCCCCGTTTGCAAAAGTTAAAATTGAAAACCGAAAATAAGACTACTATTTTCAATTTTATGAGTGACTAAGCTTGTTCTCTGATTCGACTGCGCTTTTCGGACGCTGTAGAAAACTATAGAGTACTCGAGATTCTGGTTACGCGCTAGGGTCTACGGTTACCAAAGGCCTAACTGTGTTTTGGGCTGATGTGACTGGAGGCTGAGAGGCATTGCAGTAAAAGACACGCAATGGCTCAATAAATCACGAATTGGTTCTGCACCTTAGACACGTGTTACGACCAAGATTATGACGTAGACTAAGCCACGCCACATCACTGCAGGACACGCAAGACTCGTAGAGGATGTGAATTGCTCACGAAGACTACATGAAACGAATGAGCTATAGCTGTTTGTATTGTAGCTTATGCATGACGTCAATCAATAGGCCTACAATATAATGGCATCGTTACGAAAAACGTATTCACACAGACAGACAGACAGACAGGCCACGTTTGCAGACTGAAGAGATTAAGACGAGAAGAAGAGACGGAAGAAACTGATCTAGGTGGGGAAGAAATTTGATGCCTCTGGTAGTGGTGCCACCGTGGTGCTCTTGAGAATAGTCAAGCTATGACTTGTGTAGGCTTACATCATACATGTAGGATGTAGACCTACACATAGGCCTAAGCCCAGGTGTGTTATTCTGTAGCCTAAGTCTAACCACACGCCTGAAGTCCTGAACTACAAGGCCTACATACTATAGGCAGGTATAGGTTATTGTCTTAGGAGCCATTATTATTTAATACAAGGCGTAAGAGGTCAGAAGAGACCCACCGGCTTCCTTACCCTGCCGGGAGAGAACTGGTCATCACCCGACAAATTGACTAAGAAACCCCTATGAAGATCAATCCAGATAGAAACGTAAAGAAAAGATATAGGGGAGAAAAGACACTGGTAGGTAGGCTATAGAGAAAAGTACTTACAAAGATGAATGAAAAGAAC
Source organism: Dendrobaena attemsi (assembly GCA_034693945.1). Classification (NCBI taxonomy): domain Eukaryota; kingdom Metazoa; phylum Annelida; class Clitellata; order Crassiclitellata; family Lumbricidae; genus Dendrobaena; species Dendrobaena attemsi. The sequence continues at coordinate 18,305 of JAQFXW010000526.1, forward strand.
ACAAATCGCGGCTTTCACGTTGAAGGAGGAAGGAGCG
>JAQFXW010000527.1:0-18336 GCA_034693945.1 Dendrobaena attemsi
CACCCCCACCCCATCCCACACCATTCAATGCCGCCAACCAGTGTATTCCATGCCCCATATATATCAAGGGCAGAAGTAGTGTGTATACTTTATACCCAAGCATTCGTGCGTGAATCGCTTGGCCCAGCCTGTTACCAACGGCGGCGCCTCGTAAGTGTCCGATCTACACACACGCAACTTAAAATGCATTGCTCCATTCAGCTCATATACAAGAATATATACAGACATTGTGTATACAAAACGTACGTAATATCCTGTAACACGTGGTACGCATGTATGCTTAAAATAATACAGTCCTCAAAATAGCGCTGCATCCGTGTGGTTATTATTATTATTGTAAATCAAACAATATTCGTTTGTGTAGAGACTCAACTCTTTACATTATATTATAGGACTATTACTGTGGAACCTTATAACAAATATGGAGCATACATTTATAACTGCATGCAAAAATATGCGTAATGCATAATATGATTGTGCACGCGTGCATGGAAGTGCTTGTAAATGCAGGCTATATATATATACATTGCATATATGTAAAATATTAACGTGTGTATACATACTTACAATTCATTCATTGTACAAATATACACATTGTTGCATACGGATGTATGAACGCTTTGTATGTAATTTTAAATTTCTAAAACACCTCTTTATGGTAGTTAACATGTATATATATATGAACGTACAAATTAGTGTGTATACTATGTGAGTATGAGTAACTATTACTATTTTATTACAGCGAATTTCTACAGCGCTTCTTCGAGTCTAACTACTCAGTAGCACGGCCAATGAGCTGTATATATATATATATTTTTTTTTCTTTTTTGTCTGTCTGTATGTGTGTATGTCTGTCTGTGTAACTGTGTGTATTATTAGACGGTGGGTCAGAAAGGAGACCAACTCCTGGGATCGAATCGTTCGGCCGTCATTGACGATTTATGACATCTTCTTCCTGCAGCCTTCGGATGCAGTAGCAGCAGCGACCCCTGGTGTCAAGTGTATCAATCGTCGTCCACCAGGCCCCACCTCACCCACCTCACAGCACATCCCTCTCCCCAAACTCACCCCACACCCACCCATCCTCCCCAACAAGATCTTGCTCCCCAGAACTCACCCCGAGTATTATTGAGATGACGCATCTGTATCCTGCAGCGAAGATGATGATGTACGCTGTTGCCAGTCCCCTTGCCTCCCATTGCTTGTATGGTTTATTGTGTGTGTGTATGTGTATGTGTCTCTGTCTGTTGTCTGTCTATGTATCTCAAACTGTCTGTCTCTGTCTGTCTTTCTATCTTTCTGTATGGCTGTCTCTGTATATATCAAATCATTACATTTAATCTGACGGTCTGTCTGTCTGTCTCACTGTCTGTCTCTATGTCTCTGTTTCTTGACTGTCTATTTCTTGTCTGTCTCTATCTGTATCTCGAACTGTCTATCTCTATCTTTCTATATGTATGTCTCTCAATCTCTCTGTATGGCTGTTTCTGTCTTTGTATATATATATATATATATCTGTCTGTCTGTCTGTCTGTCTGTCTGTCTGTCTGTCTGTCTGTCTGTCTGTATCTGTCTCTGTCTATTTCTCTATACATCACTGTCTGTCTCAAAAAATCCTAAATCTGAATAAATTCATTCCAATTCATCTTGTTCCTTCAATACCTTATTCTACAGCTACAACTGCAGTATAAAATATTGAAGGATGAGAAACTTAGTAGATTATATCTTAGGAGATTGTATCTATAGGCTGCCCGTCGTTGAAGATCGACGCTCGTTCCGCTGAACAGTACCTTTACTCTATTAATAGCTAGGTTCTTGAAAATAATTGAAAAAGCTGAAATACGCTTACAAAACCTTTTACGACGGCAACGGCCTCTGGTGTCATAAGCTGTCGTTAAACCCTGGAAACTAACTAAAAAAAACCTGGAAACTAACTAACTAACTTAGTAGATCGATTGTATATACCTGAATGTGTAATAAGAGAAGAGAGAAGACTGTTTATAGTCTGAGAGACGCATTCGCCATACATTCGACGAATCCAAGACGATATAATATCAGAATGTATTGACCCGATGTCTGCCATAATAGCCATCTCCATTTCATAATAACATGCTCTGATCCAATTCTATTCTGCAGCCGATTTAGACTATTTTCTACTATAATATATAAAATGATTGAAAAGAGGAGAATAGAATGTATATTGTATTGTATTTGTGTATTTCTATACCGCCTCTTACGGACTACTACTACTCAGAGGCGGTCCCGACTACAACCCGAAGGTGTGTCGGAGTATTACACGCCGAAGCGCTTGAGCATTTGTTAGTGAAGGACTTGCTAAAGGTCCCTAAGCGGCGGATGGAATTCGAGGCTTCGTACATATATAATTATTATATGTCGTATGTATTATATCGTGAGGCGCGGTAGTGTAGTGATGAAGGTCGCCGCTTTGCAACCGAAGGGTTGCGTGTTCGAATTCCACCCGCCGCGTAAGGACCTTGAACAAATTCTTCACCAACAATTGCTCGTGGCGCTTCGGCGTCTAAACTCCGACACACCTGCGGGCTGTAGTCGGGACCGCTTCTAAGTAGTAGGAGACTTGAAGGGGCGGTATAGAAATGTGTGAATAAAAAAATAAAATAAAATATACACGATGGAAAGAATAAAGTAAACTTGGAGAATTATATAATATTGCAGAAGAACAAAATAATATTAAAAAAATTATTATCTATAGAATAACTCTGAATTTACTATAATTATAATTATAGAAATGAAAACTCGAAAGGTCAGAAGAGTATTGAGATCGATGACGTCACTAGATGTCGCTAAGCATCGCGAATACATCCGTTCATGATGATAATATATCGGGTCAAGTATTTCAAATATTTCAAAACACCTTTAAATCAATTCGATTCAGAATATAAAATCCATCAACTAATCGCTTCCATGATGTCGTAAAGATTTAATGACATCAATTCTCTTAAACACCCTTTGCAAATTGTATAAGGCCTTATTTATAATTATTATACATAAACTCAATTGTGTTTTTTTGAATGAGAAATTGATTACATTTTTAATACTCCCGCAGCGCAGTCCTCTCCCTAACAATCTCAACTCCCCACCAACCAAATAATATACAGCCAGGCTATATAAAGGAGCGCTCACTGCATCTTGCGGATGCATAGAGTATGCATGGAAGCAGATGGAGCAGAAGTTTATGTTGTATCCAAAGCGGGGAAGGTTAATATTATAGTATTCGTTTATTATTAAAACAAACAATAAACAGCATGATATAATCTGTTTGCATATATATATATATATATATACAAGGTTAAGATAAGTAAATAAATAAAAGGTCGAGCAAACAGTCATTCAAACTGAATTCATTAAATAAGGGAAAATTAGAGAGCTCAATTAGTAATGATAATTATTGAGTAGTATAAGTTAATAATAATGTTTTCATTGTTTTTCATCAAGAGACGGGTGTAACAAACACTATTGAATTTTTAACATTGACCGTATATATTCCAACGAGAGAGAGACACATAGGCACACAGACAGACATACAGAGAGGCACACAGACAGACATATAGAAGGATATATAATATAGATATAGCTGAGCAACGTGGGGCGCGGTACTGTAGTGGTGAAGGTCGCCGCCTTGCAACCGAAAGGTAGCAGGTTCGAATCCCACCCGCCGCGTAAGGACCTTGAGCAAGTTCTTCACTCACAATTGATCGTTGCGCTTCGGCGTGTAAACTCTGACACGCCGCCGGGCTGTAGTAGGAACCGCCTCTGAGTAGTAGGAGACTTGAAGGGGCGGTATAGAAATATGTGAATAAATAAATAAATAATAATCTATTGATAGCGACCGTGTATGACCCGACCGTGTTTATTTTTCAATGCATCGATCGTGTGAAATCCTTCACTATCACTCGTCTGTTTGAATAGACGCCATTTAGTAGTAGCTTGAAATATTGAAATATTACAATGAATAAATATTGTAATTACTAGAAATTTAAATAATTATTGTCATTGCGAGATGTATTATGTGATTCAATACTAACAATGAGCCTGAGGTCAAATAATTATAATCATCATTGATATCATTCGGGGAGAGGGTTAAAGTAATGGAAAATACATGAGGTGATAGCACTCAAGCTCGGTTCATCAAGACCCATTCATTTCGACTCAACGCTCGTTGTCTTGGCGTAAGCGTTGTAAGGTGAGATGGTTAAAGATTGGGCGCCTGACTCGGCTTTCAAAAATGTTGCAATATCATGTAATCATTCATTTGCGACTATAGGAGCCAACTGCGATTTGTCAGTTTGAATTTCAATATAACGAAGACTATTGTTATTCTCTTATTGTCATCCAAGATAATACTACAATTTTAAATTTAACTACCGATGGACACCCATACTATTTCTTCAGAAGCCACTGGCCAGACACCGGACCGATCAGCTTTGAACCGGCCCACAATGCCCTCTTCCACTGGCTGGACCATCATTCAACAGAACTTACGCACCAGTAGTCTTTCCTTCAATCAAACCTGGGCGCAGTACAGAAACGGCTTCGGCGATCTGACGGGCAACTTCTGGTACGGCAACCAGAAGATCTACCAGCTCACGCTGATCGGGTGCTGGACCCTTCGCGTCGATATCCAACCCACTACGGACGGAGACTGGTACGCGGGAGAATTCAGAAGTTTCCAGATCAATCAGGAAGCAATGAAATTCATGCTGCAGGGTGCGACTTACGCGAGGATCCCCGGCAGCCTTGACGCAGGCAACGCATTCCAGTGCGGATGTTTAGGAGGGGTGGGCGCGAAACTGTTTAGCACCGTCGACAACGACAGTTCAGGGAGAAACGACCCTGGGGCAACAGGTGGAGGGTGGTGGTTCAGCGGATGTGGTCGCTCGACCCTCAACAGCAACGGTCGTGCAATGTGGTGCAACTACAACGTTACAAACAGTCGTATGATGATGCAGCAGCAGCAGTGTACTAATTACCCTTTAATAGGATAAATAGCTGCATTCAATGTACTATTAACTAAAGTGTATAACTGGTAAGTCTAATTCTATTATGCATATAATCATTGTGTAATGTGTATGGGTGGACTTTTAGAAAGGAAGCTATATAAATCAGCGATATATATAATTATATATGCATTGAATATAATATTGCTTATATTGCTATATATAGGCCCGCAATTATATACTATTGTACAATGTACATATAGTTATAACTTATCTTTTCCCAGATCATAATAGAAACAGGCTATAGGCCTATGCCTATTACATGTTATTTCATAATAACTTAGTGGTATATGAAACAAATACAGGCCTATAATAGTATAGATCTAATACTCTGATTTACAGAAGGTTCCTGAACTAAGTGCAGGTCCACCGTGCGTCTGATTATGCGCGCTTCAGATTCACATTTTTTGTGTGACCTTGACTTTGCAACAGAGGCGGATTTATAATTCTTCCGTAGAGGGGACCATTTTCCCCTTGTCAGATATTTTGTGATCTATATATGCTAGGCAGTGGCGTCTATCTTCCAAAGTCATTGAAGCAACTTCCCCAGACATTCCCTGTTTCCCCTTCTTTTAGTCACTGTATTTGAGTGCATGTTTGAGCAGACTTTGACTACTGAGAAAATCTCCTCCACAACAACTCATTTTTGAGCATTAAGGCATACTGCCAAATGGAGCCAGTTTTAGCCACTTCATAGGTCCCCTAATGAATTTTCCTTCTCGTTATTATGCATGCCTTTTATTTAAGTCATGCATAGAAGTATGGGGAGCGTCGTAAGCCCCGCAGTGGGGTCTGTCGCTGGGGCGAAGCCCCAGCAGACAGCGCATTTTTGAGCATTAAGGTATACTGCCACATTCAAATTGGTCCGTATCTCCGTGAGTCCCAAAAGGTTGAGAACCGCTGCTCTACAATATCACTATGACATTATTTCATGCCAAGCGTCACAAGACACGGTTACTAAAGTTCGTTTAGTAGGCTACCATGCAGCATTGATGTCGTTTAAAATGGATTGGAATAAGTGAAAACGCAGAGGAATCGGTAAATTGAAGTAGCGATGTACATGTAGCCTACGATTTGGTGCGACAGTGTATTATGTTGGGCAGTAGCCTACGATTTGGTATTACAATTTATGATGTTGCTCTGTAGCCTACGATTTGGTGTTAATATTTAAGCCCATGATGTGGGGCTGTAGCCTGTAGCCTACAATTTGGTCTCACAATTTATAATGCTGGGCTGTAGCATACGATTTGGTGTGACAATGTATTAGGGCCTATGTTGGGCAATAGCCTACGATTTGGTGTTATAATTATGTTGGGCAATAGCCTACGATTTGGTGTTATAATGTTTGATGTTGGGCAATAGCCTACGATTTGGTGTTGCAATTGTTGATGTTGGGCAATTATCTACGATTTGTTGTGACAGTAGGCCTATATTTTGCTTGGCAATAGTCTACGATTTGGTGTAGGCCTACAGTGTATTAGGCCTATGTTGCAGAAAGTGGAAGGCTTTAAAATTTAATCACGACATTATTTTAATATGGTAGGCCTAACTAGCTTGTTTATTTGAGAAGCAGGTCACTGCTGGTAACAATTTTATTCCATTTCACAGTTCAGCTTGCAATTTTGCATATAGCCTAATTATTCTTTAGCCAGATGTTTTTTGCAAGAAATAATTACGCCAAGACGTATGTAGTGTATTTTCAAGACATTACATCTGTTAACGTGACTTATTTAGCTTGCAATTTTGCATATAAATTATTCTTTAGCCAGATATTTTTTGCAAGTAATAGTTACGCCAAGACGTATGTAGCTTATTTTCAAGACATTACATCTGTTAACGTGACTTATTTATGTTTAAAGTGTGCGTGTAGACTGTATATAGAATATTATGGATATTGTGTGCGTGACACGGTGACAGCTGTTAAATTGTGTGTTTATTTAATGTATTATCACATGTAATGTTTAACGAGTATATTACAGGCCAATAACTATTCTGCCGACAGATCTATACGTTGGGCCAGTGTTTCCTCACGCGGGTCATTGCAGGTGTGTCTTGTGAGGAGAGAACTGCTGGGAGTAAGAATGTACTCTTAGGCCTACAGTGGAAACGAATGAAGGAGACGTGTAGTAGGCCTAGATTTTATATGGCTGTCTTAAGAACTTTATCTAGTGTTCAGTTTGGTGATATAAAGCTTTGAGAAAATTGAAATTATCGTGTCTTTGAAGTTCTATAATGTGGACCCTACTATCATACGTATGCCTATACAGCGATGACAGAAGAGAAGAAGAAAGTGTCAGACCGTGTGTCACAACACCCTTAGACAATTTGGTTAAGAGCATAAAGACAAGTTTAACCAGAAAAGCATAATCTAAGCAGTAGCCTATAATATATACATGTATAGATGTCAGCTACGATCCTATAGTCAAAAATCTGTTACAGATCCCTTTGTTCTTTCTAGGCTATTCTTTCTATGTCGCTGGACCCTCTGCCTGGAACAACAATGTCTCCCAATCATGTGAAGAATGCTCCATGTCTGGAGACGTTTAAATCACAGCTGCAGACTTATCTTTTTACACTATCATTATAAATATGACTCACATCGACAAGCATTCTCTTGTTGTTGTCACAACATCCACTATATATTATTTATGTCCTATGGGGTAATTTCAGCAGATCATCACTGTACGCCACTCGGAATTAGTACACAGCTGTGGGACGTAGGCCTAATCAAGCGATCTGTGAATATTATTCTCCATCCTATAAGTTATAGGCCGTGCTCAATGCAGCTGGACGAATAGCCTCTGAATCGCATGGAATGTCTCCGTTGCTATCGAGTACTGCAGCCTCAACGTTGATGGAGCTATTCACATATAACTTCAGCCTAAAGATCAAAGCATCCACGTGCAATTTATTCGTTCCTGCATAACGGAAAATGAGCAGCAATGCACCTGTATCAATGGCGAAGCGAATCGGATATTGATTATCGACCTGTATACGCCCATACATGCAATTCAATATAGTTAGCCTTGTTCTACCTCGCCCATCTGGTAGCCATACACTGCAATCAACTCTCGGAAATGCTCAATCTTAGTAGCCCTTGTGTAGCCCTTAGTAGCCTTAGTAGCCCTTGTGTAGGCCTACACCTGACATCCCCAGGTTGTCTATGATGTTGACGTTGTGAGGCACTCTATATCTGTTGCTGAGCAGATCGCTGCTAAGTTTATTATCGACCATAGGCCTAACTTTTTATATTTTTGTTTTGTACCAATATATAGGCCCTAGGCCCGAGTATATACATGTACATACTATAGAGTATAAAGTCGGGTTAGCTAAAGGCGATCCTTAATATTCTAGGGCCTACCTATTGAAATAGAAAGGGTAATTTTGATTTGCTGGTAGATATAGGCTTATCTCTCTCTCTTTCACGTATAGGCCTACATTGTAACATTAGAAATAATTTATATCATGTTCATAACATTTTAAGTATGCGAGTAACTATGAAATTAATATATTTATTTCGTCCATTTGTGTTGTTTTTACTTTCATCAACATTATAACTATTTGCTTGAGTTTGAGTTGAGCTGCTTTGTAGTATTTGTTTTAGTTTGTATACTAAATAAAAAAAAACTTATATAATATAATGGCCTATACAATCGGATTAGGCCTATAGCTTCTTCGTAGTAGACTAATTATCGGTTAACGCAGAATCAAACTCTAAAAAGACATCATTAAACTCATTATCTACTAGTAATGTCTATACACTGTAGGAATCGGATTTGGCAACTGTAAATTTCTTAATAGCCACATAATTATGATAAACCTAGTATGCACATTGCACATAGGGCATAATATATGCATGCAAAAAATACACAAACATGCACGTATAGGTCTATACGGGTGCATGTATATACGTATGAGCACATGTTGGCCTATGTATGCATACGTGTATGCATAAACGTGTAGCCTTTGTATGCACAACGTTTGAATGCGTATAGACGAGGAGAGATTTATTGCAGGGTTATATCTGTTCACTGCATGGGTAGGCCTAACACTTATCACTCATTTATTCAATAATTTATCTGGTGGTATCAATTCATTATATCAATCTATCTATTCATCTCAATCATCTGTTTATACACTGTCTCCGAAATCTATATAAGGTGACCTCTCGAGTCCATCTGACTTGTAGGTATTGCTATAATTCCCACGTTATTTTCCTGGTACAATATCACGCCTGCATGAAAGTTCTAATGAGTAATTATTTTCAATGTAGGCCTACGCGTACAGTTACAATAGTAGCCTAAACTCTAGATTGTACACAGTATTTGAAGTTGAGATGGTGCAGCAACCTGCATATATAGGCAGTGATTGCAACCATTATGTGATTTATGTCCTTTCATTATTTAACTGTGGGTTTTTCTGTTGCAGCGATCCCAGATATGGTGCCAAATATACCTGCACAAAGTCAACCCGCTTGATGTCTCCGCTCTTCTGCTGCATCGGAGACATTCATTCTATCCATCCGGAACATTAACTTTGTTAGCTAGGCTTGTAGAAGAACTTTTCTACGCTGTTCTAGGCTATTATATACACAGGGATATAATTATTCTCTTTACTGAAATCGTTCTAACTAGGCCTATTTGTATATTTTGTGCTGGCTGAACTCATCAGTGAGATTCTTATTGCCGTTTGCATATAACATAGAAACAGATTTCTATACTGTTGTAAGCTTACTTCTTTCACTGTGTACATTACAATTAGTAAGGATATTGCTAATGTAGGCCTATACCTGAAACAGGATATCACAGTTTCAAAAGCAAAGTAGCCCATAAGGCTAAAGAACACCTTACAATGAGAAAGGATAGTCTAATCACACATTCAACGTATAGGAAATCACACCTTAGAGTAAGGAATGTTGAACACATGTCGCTATAGGGGCCTCTATAGCTAATCAAAGAAAAATAGCCCGGTAGAAATTTTTACACAATAGTTTCGCTTACCATTTCGATAACGATATCTGCAAAAGGGATTGGGGCCTATAATTTTAGGGGCAGGCCTATTCTAATTTGTTAGGCTATATTTCCGTTATAGGTTTATATGCCGGTGTTGCGTGACAGAGTCTCCCCCATAAAAGTCCGTCCCCGGAGACTCTATTTCGAAATAGATTCTCCCTCGGAGGATCTGTTTCAGAATAAATTCGCCCCAGGAGACTCTATTCTGATACAGAGTCTCCGGGGGACAGTATATTTCCTCCTCTGTCGAAATAGACTCTCCCCCGTGGGGAGACTTTATTTCAACACGAGTTTGGCTATGTAGGCCTACGTTATAATAATAATCAGAGGCGGAGAAGTCAGTTTTGATAAATGCTTGGTATTCTAGTTGTTATCAATTTCATATCATTTAAAATTATTTAAAATTGATTAAATTATATGAAACTCAGAATTAGAATTTGAATTGTAGGAAAATAAACTGGTATCAATAATGTTGTGTTAATATCGGAAATCTCCACTTAGGTCTAATTAGTCATATTCAAGCCATCCCAACTCGCAAATCTTAAAACCAAAAATCATAAAAAATAAACAAAAATGAAAAGAGAATTTTACACGATAGAAGATATAAATGGTTTATCTCCCCGACCGGTATAATTCCATCCGAGATAGCCTTAGCAAGGGGGATAGAAATCACGCGACATCGGCTTTGTCCCCGGTTGACACATCATCCGTCCTCGCTTAGTTCACCGATGACAAGGCAGCAGAAAGAGTAAAGACGTCTCTCAAACCATGCATGTAGAGATTGTATAAGTGACCCTACGGCTTTAGGCCCTACCTACATGTACAGACAAAATACAATCCTTGATTGCCTATTAGGCCTAGGCTATAGGACTTATTCCGTCTCTCAATTAGGCTACTCGAAACGCGTTGGCACTAGTTTGCACACCTTACTGTAGCTTAGTGGTGGCCAACCTTTTGTACACGAGGTGCCACAATATTTTCTGCCTGGCCGTCTGCGTGCCACTATGCATAAAGTTATAAGATTTAGGCGGTTACTTGGCCTTATCCTCGCCATCAGCGTAGGCCTATGGCTTTTTCTGTCGTGCTAATAGCAGACTTAACTCGTACGTGGCTTTCACCATTGAATTTAATTCATCACTAAAATTCTGACAACACAAATTACTGTTATTCCGACAAAGATGTTTTCCTCTTCTTGATAAAATCAGTTCTGATAGCTGACCCAAGTGGATATTTATCCTTAAAATCCCCGTGTAGCTGGTTGAAGTGATGCTCAATGTTGAAGTTTTACACACTGCAACTGCCGAGTTACACATGAGACAAACTGTTTTGGATGACTTACCCAAAGTAAAAAATACTGTTATTCCCAATTTACTCTATTCTCTCAGGGCAATGCCATCTTCGTACTTTCTTTACTAAAGCTTTCTTATTATTTGTCATATTAAGTAAAGATGAGCACCGAGTCTGTTTCTTTGTTTGTTATTATAACCCTGCAATCGGGACACATTGCGTTTTTATCTATGCAGCACATAAATCCGATATACTTATTAATATTATTTAATGTGAAAGTTGGCACGCTGCCTGTCTGTCGGCTGACGAATCTGCCTTTACCTATAGTGTCCTGCGGGTGTCTGACTCAACTGCTCAGACTGCGTGGATGCTGCAGCTACGGATGTGTCTAAGGGACGCTAGACCGCTGCAGAATGAGATTTACAGACAATTCTAATGGATACACTCTGAAGTGTAACTAGTGAAACACAGATCAATATTTTGGATATTGTAAGGTCCTCCGTGCCATTGTAATAGGGCTGGCGTGCCACTAGGTGGCACGCATGCCGTGGGTTGGCCACCACTGAATTAGGTCATCAGAAGTGAATGGTGAGTGCAGTGAAATTAAGCCATGCCGAGCTTGGATTGGGATAACAACAGTCTTTTAAGAAAGACATAATTAGTGTAATTTCACTTATTTGGTTGATTGATTTGATGTTGTTATAACAGGGTTACAATCATAGTTAAAATGTCATTTGAGGATGTTATTCATTGATTGGGTTTAAGTCTAAAGGCTAGAAAGTAAGCAAATACTACTAGTATGCCCCAAGGTGTGGAGAGAAAGAGAGAGAGAGAGAGTGGGTTTGGCTGAGATAAACGGGAATGGCGGTCGATTGAATTAAAGCGCTTGGCCGGTAATCCAGAGACCAGATGGGTTTGAGTGTCATCTGAGGATGTCACTGTGTAGGGAGTTCCTTGAGCAGAGGTTCATCACTCAGTGTCAACAGCGTTCTGTCGTATGGAGAACACTTTGGTTCTCAGTCACTCGAGCACAGGCTGACAAAGTCAAAGAGTTAAGAGCAGAAAGAGAAGATTGAAGCGTTCAACGTACGTTTCCAAGTTGGCAAATCATATTCGTGTTTTTCATAGCTGTGATCTGACCGATCTGTGATTGGTTCGTCTGAAGGATCATAATACGCCTGAAGATATCCATGCGCCAGGGCTTCATCTGTTGAAATACGTGTGTCAGGATCGAGATCCAACATACGATCCAGAAGATCCAAAGCTACAACAAAATCAAGAGTTCACCGGTGATCTTTCTAACCACGACAAAAGCCTTTAGAGAGGACCTTCGCCTCAATGCAGCACCTCGGTCTTATTAAAGGACCTCGGTCTTATTAAAGGACTCGGTCTTATTAAAGGACTTCGGTCTTAACACAGATCATGGTCCTAACATTGTACCGCCACGAACGGCTCGTGTGTCCGAGTTAATTTGCAATCAAGACAATGACCCTGGTAGGCCTATTAGCAAATCTCCTCGGGAAATAGTTGCAGCAACTCGTGTATCGAAAGCCTCGACAGAAGATCCGCAACATTGAACATCTCAAAGAGGTCATTCTTTACTGTTGGTCAGATATCAGTCAGCAGTTCATTGACGGAGTGATTGACCAGTGGTCTCGTCGCATAGCTGCTGTTGTTGCAGCACGTGGTAAACATATCGAATACTCATTTGACTAGAAAAGACTGCAATAGACTCTTCTCTTAAGTAGTATGTTGCAGTGCAGAACAACTTTTGGCTACAGGTAATATACGGTTTTATTTCTTATGCAGTCACTGTTAAAGAAAATTAGTAGCTAATTACTGAGGAAAAAGATGGTTTTTGTTATGTTGCAATTTACATCATGTAGGCCAAAGAAACAATTAAAATTGTGTTTGGATCTTAATACTAGAGTGAAATACCTTTAATTTGATGCATTAAGTATAAATAACTGTTAAAAATTGGCGAAATTATACGTGTGCAAAGTCGGTGCATTTATGCTGGACCACCATGTATTAATATAACATTACAGCGTAATTAACTGACCCATAGGATTAGCTCCTTTAAATACTGTCTTAAAGTCTTTCTTCTTTCTCACACCAAGGCTTCGAATGTACGACCTTGCCTGAAACATCAGCAACAGTCAATACAATTCTTCTCTTCATATGCATTTTAGACAGAGACTAGAAAAGACACAAGACAGTTATTGTTGCTACAAGTGCTGACTACAACCAGAAGAAGTCAGTCTAATTGATGTCTCCAGCAGTTGAAAGATAGCAACAGACAGACAACCAGTTGAGACATATGGAGAAAATAAGGACTGCAAAATCATCAAATAGACCTATACTATTTTCGTTATTAAGATTCACAATGACACGCCACATTATGATGACAGACAATCCAGACATAGTAGGTCATTACAGGAGTCGAATACTTAACCTACAGCAGCCATGCAGGCCGCTGCATGCATTCTACATCTAGATGTACAACACAGTCTAGCGAATGAAGGATGAGTCTTCCTGAGGGGCATTCTTTGCTGACTCAGTTCGTCTGCACTTCATGCCAGCTCATATTCAATGCTCACAACAAGAAACTGTAAGCAATGAGTCTAAAACAAATGAGATTTTAAAGAGCAGAGGCTGAAAATCAGTCAATTCTGGATTAACTATAAATACATGGATTCTTTAGAATTGACAGCAAAAAGGAACCTACGTCCTCACTGAACTTTTCCATCAAGTTCTGACTCGGTGTCCCTGTAAAATTCAGAATCTTCTCCAACTGATCAATTTCTTAAACAAATGGCTAAGGTTCCTCAGATTAAACAAGTGCAAACAACTGGTGAGGAAACAAACGGCAAGACATCATCGCAGAGAAACACTAATAACTAATAACAGATGTACGAGTTTTGTCCTGTTCACATAGACAGAAATTATTTTTGTGGGATATTCTCCATGGAATTGTCAACAAATTTCAAAAGTTTAATTCAAATAAATTTTTTTAAATTTTGCACTGAAAAACACCTTTTTAAATGCTTCTTGGGGAGGATCTAACCCTTGAAAAAAATGCACATGGCATACAATTTTTTCCTCTAGAATAAAAATCTTCGTTTATTGACATTCAAACTGAGAGAAAGTGTAGTGGCAGTCGACACACAAAGGATACGATCCTTTCCCTCGAACAGAGGACGACCGGTCATCATCTCAGCCATGATACATCCAACCGACCAAACATCAACTGCAAAAATGCCACCAGAACCAGATTAATGAAAATTGCGTCTCAAAGAACTTTGACAGAAAAAGATGCAATCAAAAAGAAAATCGGAGACAATAGTTAAAACATTGGGTGTATGTAGCAGAGTAAACTTAATACAGCACACAGCTCATACATACAACTTGTATGTAAGAAGACTCTTAATTTATAGCACATGTTTAAAAGTATCTCAGAAGAGCATTGCAACTGAAAAGATTGAATCTTAAAAAAAACACAGACGTTTAGTCGTTTACTGTCTTGTATTAAAATTCATCACAAACAAATCGAGTGTCCAACTATGCATTGAACCATCACATGTAGTGTTTGGAAGGACACTGGACCTGTACCAATGCAACTCTCACAACAGACATATCAGAAGAAGCACTTGGCAATTAACAAATAATCAGAAGAACTAATGAACAAACCTGGCTGATAAGAACAAAGACATTTTAATTCTGGTCAAACCAGCAACACAGATCACACGTGCACTCGTTGTTAACCGAGGAGGTAAAATTAACACTTTTGTAGGCATTTTTATTTCAGACCTAACTGTAAATGCAATTAATCGTGAACAGAGAAGAGCCCCCCCTCCATGTCCCTACCCGACGTTCGATAGTTCAATGAGCACATCGTGAAAGACTTTAAACAGAACATGGAGCAAGACAACCACCAAGCTCAGCGAGTTCTCAAGCTGACCTTAATCTCCAATGACATTTTAATCTCCACTGACATTTTAATCTCCAATGACATTTTAATCTCCAATGACATATTAATCTCCACTGACAGTTTAATCTCTAATGACATTTTAATCTCCAATGACATTTTAATCTCCAATGACATTTTAATCTCTAATGACATTTTAATCTCTAATGACATTTTAATCTCAAATGACATCTGGCTTAAAAATGGACAAGAGTGCTCTGAAGCCTAAGGCAATTTGTAAACTCAAACGGATCTGTGCAGTTGAGATATATGACATCTGTTGCTGCTAAATAGCTTTGCTGCGTGAAACTGAGAGTTCTACGTTACCCTTCTCGTTGTAATGTGTCCAATTGTATATGATTTCTGGCGCACGCCACCACCTTGTAGCCACATATCCGGTCATGGTAGCGTCCAATTCTCGGGAAAGTCCAAAATCCAATATCTAAAGGAACCAAACTCAGTTGTAAAGAAAGACAGATCTACTGAAGTAACTGAACAGATAATGAGAGCCAAGAAAATTACCAACAGATTCAATATTCAGATATTAAGAAGCAAAGATTAACACATTGGCCGCCAGCGACGTGTTAACACGTCGCTCATTTTATACATTTACCATTGGTAGTAGGCGGTCAACGTGTTAAAGAAACACAAATGATAATGAAAATAGTGAAGACACTTGAAATATTCATCATGACAGATGAACTATCATGTAAAGCTCCTTTGCACAATGCAGAAGAGCTACTCAATTCAAGCCATGAAGTAGTTGAGAAGTAATTCCTATATAAAGAAGTAAGGAATATCTTTATGTTTGTCCCACATCATGGGACAAACAACGATGGCCGACTCTTGTAACTTCTGATGGCTCACCTTAATTAAACAATCTGAGTTGACAGCAAGATTGCTTGGCTTAAGATCCTAAAATAAATTCAAAAACAGCAGAATGAATGCTTTGTTTCCAAAAGACCGTTTCCACGGTGACTAGTGAATAGAACGGTTCTATTACAAGCACAAGTTGCATCACCATGCAGGCTGTGGTATTAAGGTAGCAGGAAGAGAAGATGTAGAAGTGATAGCCAAAGTAACATTGAACTGCACGTGAAAAGAAACTTCAGGAAAAGGTTAAAGGCCACAATTCATGGTAATTAACTGTTTGCAAGTGAAATGGTTTAACTTTTTGAACCCGAGACCTGTATGGAAAATAAACCACTAAAGCGGTTTATTGGGTTCAAAGGATTAAACAATTTTAAAGAAAACTGTAAATTTTATACAGGCAATATGTTGCCAACATTACCAGAAGAATCAGACAAAACATAATATGTTCAGTACACACCAAGTGTGCATATATATATATTTGTATATATATAAATAATATATGAGGTCTAGATTAGCCACAGTTCCAATTGGTCCATGGAATCAGACCTATCAAATCTCATAAATAGGGGATCTACCACCAGAAAATGGTAGACCCCTGCTCAACACCTACCTTAGAATTTATGCATTCTAATACCGTCCTAAACTATTATTTTAATTATAAAATGTCACATTGGCCTAGTTGATAATAACTGAAACATGTCTAAACAGTAAACATGCCATATGTAGTTTTACTGCAAAGAGAAACGTTAGTCACTTGCAAGTTGCAACTCAACACCCAAGACAATCACGAGATCTTTCCATGTTGCAAACACTTATAATGGTAATTTCGTCAACACATTTTGGTTGAACATTATATTTGGGGTCAACTAGACGATTTTGGAACCAGACCTACAAATAGTTAATCCGGTTCTGATATTTTGTATATAAAAATACAAACCTGTGGTAGGTAATTAGAAGTAAGTATTCAAGAGGCAAATGCTAAGTGATGTTATTCAGAGATTTAAATAGCAAATCTTCCAGTGGTCTGCTAGGCAAAGACGACCCAGACTCCAGCTCAGTGTTAACGAAGCGCCACCGCTGTTCATCGAATCAACGAGTGTCACTTGATGTCGCTTGTGTCTGAGAGACTCTACATTTAGTTTGTATACTCTGTCAAATACATAAAAGAAACACGAAGCAGCTCTACTTACCCTGTGAACAACATGAGCCGAATGGACATACTGAAATCAGGCACAAACAACAACAGTTTATGACGTCGTCAACTCAACTAGAAACACGCAAACATACAACAAGCGTGTCTCCTTCATTGTCTTATGAACTATTAATTTAACTGTAGAATGCAACTCTTTACTACTGATATGAATTTACTGCATATGGAAAACATTTACATTAGGTTGTTATATTATTTTAAGCTTGTCAATCATTTTTTTACCAGTAGGCCTAACATCAAAATTAAAGCACATTTCTTTGTTGACTAAGTAGACTAGGTAAATATTACTTTTGCGATGAACGAGTTTAAATTGTTTGTGATAGTATTAGCTCAAAACACGATTAAAACAAAAATCCTAATTCACAGAGATCTATACAAAGATCCAAATGGCAGCAAAACACGATCGATTATTTTATAATCACCAAAAATGTTTTTATAATATATTAACAATATCTAACATGAAGAATTGAAGACTAATGCTGTCTATTTACTATCATTAATGCTCATGTTTTCCATATGCAGTTTAACGCATAATTTTAAATGCCGATTAATTGTCTATCAAAATTGTTTCTGTATCAAGTATGAGGACTTCAAATAATTTAAGTTTGGATGATTTAGTGACGTTTTCTTTCTCAGAACAACACAAATTGTCACTTCGAGAGAAGTGTGATATCTAATAATATCTACTCTATCTGCATTCAGATTTTTCCACATTATTAGTATTCTCTGCAGTTAGAACATTGCATTCATAACAATTATTTGCTGCATCTATAAATACAAATATCTTCTTCATGTTAACTATCTGTATTTAAAATATTTTCCAACTGAGTAGTCTTTGCATTCAAATAATATTTAATGAACTTTCTACATTTAGACCATACTAGGTATATCCCGTCAAAAATGACGGTAAAACCTGGTTTTTAACCCGTAAATAATTACGGGCAAATACTT
>JAQFXW010000528.1:0-18330 GCA_034693945.1 Dendrobaena attemsi
AGGGTAGACACGAGTAGATATAATAATAGTTTTTATTCCTTTACATTCGTTTATATCGATAATGAATGCTTATCCAACCGTAAAATAATTTCCGATGATTGCGTATCGGATTACCGCGATATCGAGTTACCGCGGTATCAGGTTACCGCGTGCGGGTAATAATTCGTTCCGCGGTCAACGTGTTAAAAATCCCCTGTTGGCTACTTTGGTATAATATTGTGCTGTTGCTGTTTTTCTGAGAACTACACTGCTAACAAATGGCAATGACAAGTTTTCACTATAAAATGATGTTCTGTCCTCTTTTACTTTGCTGTGTGCAATGTTTCTGTAATTCCATGCTATTTGTCTTGTGCTACTTACTTATTATAAAAGTGAAATCTTTTACCGAAATCTCTTGGAAATCATAGGTGAGTATAAGAGCACATAAAAAGGAGATGGTGAATGTGGTTGGTCAGCTTTTCCCAACTCTGCTTTTTGTGGTCAATTCACAAGACTTGTGAGGTCCAACACTTCTTCAGTAGTCGTCGGCAGTCTAGATGTTAGTGTCTCTTGACTTCAATAAACACTTTTGGTATGCAGCACAAGGACTATAACACAGAGCCAGAATGTTGGGCTCCAGTAAGGGTGCAGAGGTACAGTACACACATTTCAGATCCAGTCTTTGCAACATGACTTACAATTAGATGCTCTCTTGATATATTCAAGCTATAGTGACTGGTGTTCATTGAACCATTTTCCAATATTTATTGGAATTTTTTTGGGGGGGCTCATGACTAAGATGATGGCCCCAATGTCTACACTGTAGTACATTATATAAAATGTTATATGTTGATATTTTAAGCACCTGTGAATAAGCTATAAACGTTTCAAATTACGATTATGTGTTCTAAAATGGCTATAAAATAAATTCTATCATCTTCTGCATATTAACACTTGTTTCCTGCATTTTATTGAAATGCATCTATATATTTATACATGAGTGTGAACTAGGTCAATATGCATTACATTATATATAGTCTAATAGGATAGGATAATCTAATGTAATATATAATATATATATAAATGCATATTGGTCTCAGGTCATATAATGAGCTATGTATAGACCTATGTATAGACTATACATCATTGCATATAGTTGATAGCATCTTCCTGTCAGTGGGAGATCTGTGTGGTATATGAGCCTGGGAGATGCTTAGAGACTGGTCCTGGGTTATCTCTCTCTTCTTGGCAGCCATTAGTGTCTTCAGGGCCAGTCAGAGGTCACGACTACCAGTCCTCTACAGTAAACGACCTATGTGGTCTCTTTGGGCCAGTGAGAATGCTGATACTGTTAGTGTTACTGTCTGTCTGTGGTGGAGGAGAGTGAATTGCATGGACATGAGGAGGGGGCTGTGGTACACTTGTGGCAGGTCCTCTGTTTAATAATAACAATAACAATTTTAATTATAATGAATAGGTTGAAAGCACTGCCAAATTGAGGACTTGTGGAAGCTAGAACCGGATTGTATTTGCTTGATTTTTTAAACTTTTTTAATAGACACTTATCTTCTTCAAATGCTGGTGCAGCATTAGTTACACAGCTTAAAAGTGCTGCAAATCGATAGTGTGCATGTCTACATTTTGCACAATGCAGGGAACTAGATTTCTTTGTTAAAAATATCCACAAGAGCAAACAGGACATAATAAGAAAGAGTAAAAATAATGAAAGGGCAGCAGGATAGTTATTATCAGCAGGCAATGCTGTTCTTTCAGATGGATTTCTGTCTGATGTGATTTGTAGGGTTCAGGACCAACTGTGAAGTAGTACACTTAAGATACATAATCTACATTAAGCCAGTTGCTGATCAGCGGGCTGCTCCCTATTTCCCCTCATTCAGTCAGAGGCATGTATGATAGTGCATGCCTCTGTCACTGGTATACTAGGCCAGTTCCATGCCTGGATGAAGGAGGAGGAGAGCAGTGCGCTACTGATCTTTGTTATCACATGCTGTGCTGTTAAACAGCCACTATTGCCATGAAGTGTGTAGGAGAATGCGTCAGTGAAGGAGAAAGGAAGAGCCGTCCAAATTGATCGGTTGCTTTACACTCAAATATGGGATGTTTAGGTCATAAATTCTTCCAAGTTTTCAACTCTGCAAATTGAGAAAAGACAAAGAAAAAGCATTTGGCAAAGCTGTGGGCAATGAATTTCACAATCAAGAACCAGCCTGCAGAGAATATTGGGAGACACGTCTGGCAGGAAGAGCCTTAAGCTTGTCCGTCTGGATTTTAGCATGAGTGGATCGCAAAAGTCAACTCTTCACTGAGCTAGAATATGAAGTGACTTGTTTAAAGGAACATCAACGTTTAACTAATGTCCAGATAACCAATGTCGGACTAATTAAGTCTCTGAAGATTTGGTGAAAGCAGGAAAAAGACACATGGATGCATGCAGCACTGACTAGAATGCTGGGCGTTTATTCCCCCCCCCCCAGTTACTGGAACAATTCCCCTTCCATTCCTCTCTCTTCTCAACTTCATATCTGAGGAGTTCCCACAGTAATTTGAAAATAATATGGCAATAAGATTTCGATGGTTTAATGTTGAAAAAGTTAAAATTTCTCTTCCCCAATTTCTCAAATCCCCACTTCTATTTCTTGCATGGAGCATTTGCTTCCAGGCTTCCATGGCGTTGACGTCCCTGCTGTAAGGAGCCATTGAATTGATGCAGCGAAACGTTCTCGGCTTGATCTCACAAATTAATTTGTAAAAAAATGGGAAGGATAATCGGATATGCATAAGGAAGCTGAGAGGGTAACACTGAAGAGGAGCTTAAGTTTCTTTCTGTTAACAGCATAATCGATTCTTAGACATCTTTACGAGTGACATTTGACTCTCTGTCATGCTGAACCATTTTACGATTTTGACCGTTGCCCTCACTATTAATGCTTTCTGTGTGAGTTGGAGGAGGTATCGTTTCTTCTAGGAACAGATGCCTGTAATTGAGATAATAACAAGATGTTACAGAAGGCAATCTTATGCTGTGATGGTTATAATGGGTAGGGCAGCACCCCAGATGGCCCAGACACCAGAGTACTTGGCACCGCTGCAGGTGAAATGAGACTCCTATTATACTAGGTCAGGTCAGCGCATTGTCTGTAAATGCCTTAACAATGATCTGAAAATTAGACTGAAACCTCAATTTCTCTCTCCTCTGGTAGTACAGCTCAGGTAGCCATTTGAAGGAGGAGTACTTTGAAGTAATTCTTATGACCATTGCAAATTACTTCTTCAGAATACAATTATCTGCTCAGTTCTCCCCTGAGGAAGACTGACCAATTATTGTCCTTTGGTGGAAATATCCCTTAGGTTACTGTTTCTATTACAATTAACTGATGGAATATCAGTCTTTGTTTACGAGTGTATCCTGCATTGGGTATCTTCGTAAGTACAGCCCTGCTGCCTAAGCTAGACATTTGTACTCTGTATTTTAAGAGTTTCTTAAGAAGCACATTGCTTGTCCAATTCATGCCAAGAAGTTTTTCATTGTATTTATAATCAGAAAGTCGTGTGGTGCCATTCCAAGAGTAAAAAATTTGAGGTGCTTAGTGCAAAGTATAGCGTGATACCTTGATGATTATTGTGATTGTAATGATAATGACAACCAATGATGATGACAGCAGTGATGATGATGATGATGATGATGATTTATGATGATGATGATGATTATGATGATGATGATGATGATGATGATGATGATTGTCCTTTAGAGTTATGAGAAACAAGTAAATACTTCATGTATGTAAATTTTAAATTTGGAATGAAGCCAGATAGTTCCAGCTGGAGGAACCAACTGGATTGAATGAACGCCTACCAAATACTAGACCTAGGAGAACATAGTTCTTTCCAGCTGGTCTAAGTTCTAATAGAAGCAGTGCCTTTGATAGAATTGCAGGGTGTAACCATGAAGATAAAGGTAGGATGACAGATAAATTGTGCCACTTCCATCACAAGCCGAAACCCATAAAATAGTGAAGAATAGGATTTGCCATCTGTACTTTGGTGCTGTTGTATTCAGCCTTAAATCAGCATTTATCTGTTTGCCTAATCATTGTCCTGTGAAATCAAGTACTTATCTTGGTTATTCTTGCTTTATTATCATTTACACCAGCATCATCATTTCTGGAAGTACAAATAATTATACTACAACTAGTTTTCTTTTCAAGCAGCTTTCTACACATCAACAAAACACCCTGAAGGTACTCATATAAACGCACAGACACCATGATTCCATCAGTAGAATCATAATTATCATCAGTTGATGTCCGATATTTCATGGTAATAATTTCAAATATAATATGATGATTCGCATAAATGAACCATCAGAGTCTTCACAGCACAACTTTGTTCAAGGAATGCTTGTATTTCAGGCATCTGTGTTATTCATTATGTTATATCTAACGTTTTTAGTCTTGAAATTCCTACCATTAACTCATTTTTACTGTCATGTTACAATTTACATGCATGCACCTGATATACTGTTTTTTTGCTATCATGATAGAACAGGGACCCTGCTAGGTTCATGGGAGATATAGCAAGTGTTGCTGTAATGCTACATACCTTTCATTCTATATGCAGCATACATATCGTATCCAGCTGTTATCCAATTCTTTGATATCTACTGATGAAAAGTTCCCGTTGTCTACTCTAGATTTTCTATTCATACAGAATTACAGATGCTTTATATCACCAAAATATGCTCAGCTCAGCAGCTTTAAATAACTCGTGGAGCTTATTGAGCTTTATCAACTTCATCAATCATTTTCAGAACAGTGTGTGTATGTGCAGAGGTCATAACTGCAGACTGCAACATGTTGATGCGTTAATGGTTATCTGAATACAAAGCCTGCTAAAATTAACAACCGGTTGTCAGTGTATCAGATGCACTTTTTGATTTTCATGTTCATTGTTCACTCTATAGGGCATTGGCTGCAACTTATTGTAACACAGAACAGGTTACAAAGCATAGCATGTATTATCATCATGGTGTTTCACAAATTGTCTAGAATGGACAAGTCATGAAGTGGGGCAATCAAGGCCAGAGCCAAGATTTTGTTCCAGAGGGTCCTGGGGGGGTATTATACTGTTTATGCATCCTTGAGTAAGTCTAGAAGCAAAGACTAAAGGACCAGAATGTCAAGCTGAGCTGATCCACTTACATCATATGTTTGGACACTTGTAGCATCATATTATGTACTGGATGTTTCACTATCAAAATTTTTTGAATTATTTAGTTGTTGCATTAATTAATTTCTGGGGTGTTTAAGCACTCGAAGTACCCCATATTAATTATATTGCTCACTGAACTCTGTAGAAACTAAGTCTAAGAACTTGATAAACTTGTAGAAACTGATTCTAGAATCATCAAACAGAAACTGTGTCAGCCTGAATGTTATTTTTAATAATGGTGATATAAGAGGTGATACTGCATCATTATAGAATCATCAAACAGGTCTGGTTGTGAATTTATATCTAGCTGTGTTCTGAGTGTGTAGCCTCTGATGCCTTGGGCTCCTGATGCTGTTATGATCTGCTTATCTTATTTGGGATCCTCTATTAACTTTCCTGTATAAATGGAAATCCAACATGTGGCCAAATGACCAACATTTGCAGACAACCAGACACAGAGCAGGGAATGGGTGGAGGATTGGTGTTTGATGGTGGGATGGGCCAGTGTTCCATTAATTCCTGGATCTGTGTAGTAGCAGTTTCCATTTAAGACTTCAATAGGAAGCCGTGCCATGGGATGTGGATGTCTGGCAGATAGTGGTATATAATAGTGTTTGGTTTGGGGTGTGTTACATGTGGTTGCTAATTACTGTCTTATAGTTAACCTGCTTGTAGATACCGTCTGTTTGATCATAGGGATTAGCCTTCCTATTTTTCATTTCCTATGGGCTAACATCCTATGCCTAGGCGTTTGCCTGATGTTTAATTTACTTGAGTCTCAAGATATTTGTCTGCCTGCTACCCCAGATACGGACAGGGTGAATGTGGGGGAGAAAGTCAGTTGAATGTAATGTTGCTCATAGGTTTTAAGTTTCCAAAGATTCTTCCACCTCTAAGCAGCATCAATACATGTAGAATTGATAGATAATGGGAGGCTGACTCATAATGTGATATTGTTGGAGTGATTCTGGGAGAAGTAGAAACATGAAAGCTGATACTTGCAACTCCTGACTGCTTAATCTGACTGAATGTCTTCTTTACTCTCTCTGTATCTCGGTCTGCATCTATGTTTGGTTGTGTGTATCTTGGTCTGTTCAGTAAGATATAAGCAGATTAATGCTTAGCACTGGCTAGCCCTGATTTGGTTTGAAATTTCATTCCTATCTTGATTATTTCTATATTTCTGACTGAATTCTAAATGAGCCATTGTATTTACTATGAGTGTTGTCAGCTTTACCATCTGGTTTAGGTTTCCATTATCAGTTTGTGTTTAGTAAATGAAGATACAATACAATACAAATTATTAAAATAGACAATTTCGAGCAGTTGTAATTTTGCGGAAAATTCTTTTAGGCCCAACCATAATTTGAGATTTTACACTTTGCAAATTAAAATAATTCAGTATTTGACAAATTGTAAAGTTGGCAATGAATTTTAATATTTTTCCATTTCTTTTCAACTTTTTATATGCAAGTTATTATTATGGCAGTGATAGGCAATCAATCAATCAAGTTGCTGTGAAAGGTAGGCCCTATATAGCTGACTTGCAATACTTCTCAACACTAACCGAAGCAAATATCAGTAAACGTATAAAATTTCTAATTATATCATAGTTTGAGTCTGAGAACAGACATCTCACGTATGATGAGTACAATTACAGGCCTAGGCCAACGGGGGACCAGAGCCGGGTTAGAACATTGGATCCGTGCCCTAATCTTTCGTCTATTAGTAATCTCTTGTCTACTGTCACCCTTAACATAACAATTTCTCATGGTGCATTGGTGTCATAAAGAAATCAGTAGATAGGGGATCTATATTGAAACGGTGAAACCTGAAAATTTTAAGTACAATAAAGGATTTGACAGAGACCTATATAACAACTTGATTTGATTTCTACAGATTTTGGGACCCTCGTAAACATTTTGGAGCTCATGCACTTCTAAGCCATAGCCTAATGGGTTTATGTTTTAATCCGGCACTAAGTCGTTTATATATACCTGTATAACATAAATGGTACTCTAATTATTATAATAATTAATAGTTAATGTAGAATCTAATCATAATAGCTCGATCATTTTTTTAATAAGGATTCCAAATTCAACCTCAGGCATCAGGCCTAATGTCAGAACAAAAGGGTTGGTAAAGAAAGGGCAGATTCACTGGTGGGGAAAATGGCAGAGACTGGTGGGGAATCTGAGAGGGCTGGTGGGGAATTTCACACCAGTCAACATGTTAAAAGAATGCCCTGGAATATTTATGTAGCGTCTTTTGTAGTATGAGCTGTTCAGAGGTGCTCCCAACTACAGCGCTTATGCTGAATCATAGTTAGCTATGCCACCTGACTAAAAAAGGTGGAGTCAACGAAAGGCTATGGAAGACTTTGCCATGGGACTCGATCTCAGATTTTATATTATTCATTATGTCACTGTAGACTTCTCAAGCAAGGTCTTTATGCAGTGGGTTGAGGCTGCAGTGAGGCACCAAACACAAGACTACACCACCACACTCCACAATGGCGTAATAGTGTATGTCTAGACATGAATGACGTGGACTGCTGTCACATCGTGAATTGCACTAACTGTTCACAGCATGTTCAATTCAATGTTTGATGAGCTGCTAGACTCGGTTTTAGTCAGTGAGGTTGTCACACTGTCTTTGGCTGTCGATATTGCGAAAGGCTATTGTCCAATTTGCATCAGTTGTGGATGGAAAGTGTAGTTGGCAGATGACTATTTCAAATGCTTTGTAATGGTCACCCATCTTGATAAATTAGGACAAGCCTTGTCTTTCTTCTTATATCCTTGGCTGCTATAAAAACAGTGTTTGTTCCATCGGATTCTGGACAACAATAATCCAGCCAATAACTTAATGGTGTCTGTCTACATCATCTCAGGTCTTCCTTCTGTGCTCTTATGATCAAGCAACTTAGTACTGCTCAGTGCTCACCTCAGTACAATCTTTGCCAGCACTGTATCTGCAGTGCCAAGCGCTACCCAGCAAAGCAAGTGTCCCAAAAATAGAGCAGAAGAAATGGGATCTGGACCAGAAGCAGACTATTTATCAGCACAAAGAGCAATTCCAATTACATATTATCAAAGTTAGCCATGATGAGCTACTCTGCAGTTAGAAACACCGACTTTGGTGTACATTTCTCTATTGATCATAATATGATTCAGTGGTTCTAATTGTACACTGTGATTCTGATGCTTCTGGTGATTCATTGTGGCTGCTGTCCTTGCCAATAGTCAGGTAATGTAATGTTCCCTTGTTGGATAAGATTAATAAGTGAAGTAGCAATTTTTAAAATCGTGCAACAATGCTAGAAAAGAGAAGCATGGGTAAGTGTGAGTAATCATATTAAAGACCAGAAAAATAACAGCAGAGTCAAGAATGTCAGTCCAGAGAGTTAGCAAATAGAATTAGACTCATGAGTAATTGTTCTAGAACTGAATTACACTAAGGAGATGACAGAACTCACTGAACTAGGCAATAAGTCTCAGCCATTGCTTGTGGACTGATGAGTGAGCATACCCAAGAGCTCAATGCTGTTTTGGTGTGAAGAAAGGCAGTCAAGTCAAAATGACCGTTGATTGAATGTAGCAGTAACTGGTATGACACTGATCAATGGATTTAACATTATGCCTTATTATCTGTGAGACAGACATTGAACTGGATTCTATGATCTGCCTGCAGAAAATCTCAAGGATCATGTGAACACTCAGCCGAAGTGCAGCAGGATCTGTTGCAGCAGTTGCACGGTGCTGCCTTCAGTGTTTAGTAATGTGCATTCTATTGTGTGTGTGATCTGAGTATCACTGAGCATTGTTGCCAGACTTGTGTTACTTCCAATGCTCAGGCATGGATGCAGTTCACATACTAACAGCGCATAAACCAATCAATTTGTCAAAGAAGGTTCCTAAAGGTTTAGATTCTGTGGACTGCAGTATAAATAAATCCTTTAATATCTATAAATCAATCATTGATACTCCATGGAATCTCTTTTGTTTATAGAGTGTCATGACTATTGGAACTGTTTTCATTCCATTGTTGAGCAGATAATGAACTGTTTTCATTCCATTGTTGAGCAGATAATGAATCAAAGGCTGAGTTGATGCCACTTTCTGCTCTGATCTGTAAAATAGCTGAAATAGCTATAAAATAGTTGTATTGTGCACCAACAGCTGCAGATTAAGCAGCTGGAGAAGCACAATTGTTCTGTGATGATGTGATAATTTGTGATAATCTAGTAATTGACTCTGAGACATGTGATAATTGAGTTGATTGC
Organism: Dendrobaena attemsi; assembly: GCA_034693945.1. NCBI lineage: Eukaryota > Metazoa > Annelida > Clitellata > Crassiclitellata > Lumbricidae > Dendrobaena > Dendrobaena attemsi. The sequence continues at coordinate 9,494 of JAQFXW010000528.1, forward strand.
AATGTATCATGAGATTTAAAAGGCATTTTGAAGCATTTCTGCTAGTGTCAGGAATTTGAATTTTTGTAGGCAAATAGGGCCTACTAAGGTAAATTTTTAAACAGCCACTTTTGTTGGTCCAAAATTGAGCAATTCGAGAAGTTTTCAGAAGTGAATCAGCATGACTCCTGTCAATGTGGTTAGGAGTTTATTATTGGAGTCAATCATTTTGGTGATCATTCTGCCTCTCATTCTCAACTCTACTCTAAATACATTAACTATTATTGATAATATCGGTAAGCTTTTGTGTGACATTATTAAAGCCTACATTTCTTATAACTTCCTGTGTTGTAAGTATTGTTATCGGATTTGATTATTTCTTTGAAGTTAGACCCAATAATGAAACGTTCAAAACATTGGTGCAGCCGCAGCGCTATTCAGTGAATAATAACTATATATTATGGCAGTTTGGAATGTAAAAGGTGAAGAAAAGAAAAGCAGTCTTATGTTTCATTGTTAACCATTGTGCTTAGTATTTTGTCATATTTACTATGCTAGTGCTGTCATTGTTGCTCTTTTGTTATTATTTTTGATCTTGAATATGATTGCTCACACTTGCCGATGCTTCCCTTTTCTAGCATATTTGCATGATTTTAACAATTGTTTTTGCACTTGATAATCTTATCCAATGCAGAATACCTTCCACTAAAATAAATGCTGTTGGGTTCGTAGACTTTAAGTGAACTGGAGCCGCTTACACTTTGTATTAGCTTAGTACACTTAATTTTCCTTCCTTTTACATTCATGTTGTAGTGGGGTTTGCTCCAGTGAGATTAGTTGCTTTAAATGGGGACGGCTGCCACAGCCTTAATCACTAAACAGCCAAGCAGTTGGTGCCTGTGACATTAATAGTGAAGTGCTGATCATGAGAGCTTGGCTGTTGAGGTGACCCTTGTCAGCAATGGAGATATGCAGGTTATCAGAAGGCAGCGTAGCAGATCAGAATACTTGGGCAGGTTTCAGCTGTTTGACTGTTTCACAGAAGTATAGTTTCTGTGACAAATTACTTGGAGCTCAAGCATCAAGAGACCGTTTTATGTGTAGGCTATCACTGTTTTGTTATGAACTGGTTCTTAGGAATGTTTCAGAGAGCTTTTGCAAGACAAATCAGCTTATGTTGTTGTTGTGCTATTTGACCTGAAATAGGATCAATAGAGAAAGAGTAAAACTTGTCAGAAGACTTGGGTATGATATCAAGTATGGAATGGCTGTTATTTTTGTTACTAAATAACTGCTTCATCGTCAGATGATATGCACACACAATCGTTCACAGCTACATAATTGTAGCAAAGACGAATATAAACAGTTCATTAAACTAGTCTTTAGACAGCCATTTTCTCATATATTTCTATACTGCCTCTTCAAGTCTACAACTACATTTCAAAGGAGATCTCTACTACAGCCCGAAGGTTGTTGCAGTTAACACACGGAAGCGCCTCGAGCAATTGTGAGTGAATCGAACCCGCGACGCTCCAGCCTCGAGACTTCAACTATCCCATTACACCACCTCGCCATGCGTATGAGCCTATGAGTTGTTACGCGCTTTGTTTTCCTAGTCTCAGCATATGAGGGCTGTTAGCCAAACCTCTTTCTTACAGTCTCAGCATCTCATCGTGAATTCCACTTCTTCAACTTCCCGATAGCAGTGTGTGGTCACTGTATTCATTATAGCTGAGTTTTCTGTGGGAGCTTGGGTACAGAAATCTCAAGGTAAATTGTATGACACAAAATGCTAAAAGTCTGGCTCAAGGTTCAAATTTTAGTTTGAAAGGTTCAGCTTTCAAGAAATAAAATGGCTGCAGTATTCTTATTTTATATTTAGATATACATATATAGTTATATACATATATTAGTATATAGAATAAGATATTCTGTAAATATTATTGATAAACTCTGTTAACACTTAATTTAAATTAAAGCAATCAAATAATTTTTAAAACATAAAGCTGCAAACAGTCCTGCAACACAATTAGGGAACATTTAGGTTGGATTGGAGCATTACTATTATCTAGTTTCTATCCTTCACTGATTCTTTCCCTCGCCTAACAGTAACTCTCCAGTATCCAGTAATTCCAACACACTCTGACATTCCTTCCATTCCTACCTTAAATGTGGTAAATAAATTGAAGATAATTCCACTTATTCTATACTCCCCTTATTCGAGCCTTAGCTTTGGTAATGGTTGTGTATTTGGTGCGTTTTGGTGGTGTGTATTTGGTGCTTTTTGGTGAACTGACCAGTATTAAATGTACATATTATATTTCTTCAACAGCAGCTGAAGAATTATTCAAGACTTTCTAAGATTCATCACTTTAGATCCGTTATATTGCCATGTTGAGCACCCTTGTGTGCCTCTTCAGAAGCACTTTACAAATATTAAGATATACAGGGGAGGGGGGGGGGCAAAACAAGTGAGAACACTATGGGGTTGTATCTTAATATTTCCATCAAAAGTAAGAATTTCCAAATAAAATTTTGCAGATTGAAAGGCAATTCATATTTGCGTAAAACTGCCAAATTTCTCCAAAATATTTAACACAGAACAAAGTTATTCAACGTTTAGGGATGTCACCCACGCCTTTTTGGTGCTTCAAATAACATTTAGCAGTTTTTTTTATTTGTTCTGCCAAAAGTATAAAAAAATTAATGAAATTCTGCAGTCTCAAAGGTAGCTCATATTTACATATATATACCAAATTGTATCAAAAATATTTCAAATCCCACTAAAGTTGAGCATTTTTATAGAACCCACCCCACCTACTGCATGTACTCTAATGATTCAAAAACTGTAATGCCGAAAGAGTTACAAAAAAGTGTGGGTAACATCACAAAAGTTGAATAACTTTTGTTCTGTGTGAGATATTTTTAATGAAATTCGGCAGTTATATGTAAATATGAATTGTCTTCCAGTCTGTAAAATGTTATTAGAAAAATCTTACTTTTGACCGATGTATTTTGAAAACCTTAATGTTCTCACTTGTTTTGTTCCACCCTGTATACATGTGTACATTTGTACTTGCATACCTATATAAATACATTTTTTGTTATAGTTTGTATACCTGTCTACATGCTTGCATATATACTACAAAATTATTCCTCTGGTGTGCTTGCAAATATGTAGAATTTTAGATGTTCCCTAGGGAGTGATGTAGCTTTGTAAAAGACTATTACTGGAGATTAAATTTTACTGCAGTGCAAAACTTTGAGCATCCAAAGATACTCTCCAGTTATCTCTGCTTTTTTTAGTTGTATGAGAAAAGGCATAATGATAAGATTTCCAACCAGTTAGCCAGAGGCACATAATATGGAATTGGTTGCTGTACGCATGTCTTTCTAAGATTCCAGAGAGGCAAACAGACAGACAAGACAATGCATATGAATGGTTCAGGTCAGTCATTGCAATGGTGGAAGATTAATACAAACTCCATGTTCCTGTTTCAGTAAATGTTGACTTTGAAGTGGTAACCGGTAAGGCAGAAATTGCTGAAGATCACTGAATTTTGTTTGAGAAATATGGTGACTTAAATGTTTTCAAAATACGAAAGCCTGCCAAAATGATCTGAACTTTATGTGCATTGGCGCCTGCACTGAAACCCATTTGAATGGCATTATCCTGACACTAGTAAACTAGCTAGTTTTTCTATGAACTGATGTTAATGGAATAATGGTGAAAAGCTGAAAGTATGTACTGGACATTTCTTCTTTGTTGCAGCTCAGGCTTCGGTATTTAGGTCGTCATATCGGGAAATGGAGGCTCTAGTTGGAAGCAATGTTACCATGGAATGCTCAGTCAATAATCTCAGTAAGTATACAACACTTGATAGATGATTAGAGAAATACTGGAGAGAAGGCTATTGATGGGAGAATGAATTAAATTTAGAATACAGCTTTGACAGAACGAATAGTCAATTATTTAATTAGCTTTCATACCCAGCTTTGCCTGGGCTGCTATGTGATACATGCATTTCAATAGAATATTGGGTAGTTATTTCATGTTGCCCCTGGGCAAATGGATTTAATCGAGCTGGAACTAGTTGTGTTGACCTCAGAATATGTTACTATTAAATAAAATGTATTACTGTACATTCTGAAGGAATTCCTACAACTTCTATGAATTTAATTGAATCGCAATTGGCTATTATGATGATGATCAGGAGACAAATAGCTTTTCATCTCTATAATTCTCAAGTTATGACTTATGATGTATCACTACATACTTGTGTATCATTGCACAACATATGTTGTATCACTGCACGTTAAAACAAACCCTGGTTGGCCTAGAAATTTGAATAACATTGTGTACAAGTTTCATATCATAATGGAGCTCGATTTGTGACAAATGAAGCATATTCAAGACTAATACTGAGAATTGGAGAGTGAATGTACCTACATATTACATTACTGCTTAGGGGAAATTTTCTTTTATTGTTAGGTCACAAATTGCCTTTTATAAACTATGAGCCCAGTTTGAAACTATTTCTTTAATCAATCAAGCAGTGGATGAACTTGTATAGTGGCCGTACAAAGTCTCCACTCAGAGGTGCCCAGTCAAAAAGAATGGACTTGGTAGACTACAAAATGAATTACTGAAGAAGGAAGTTCAACCGAAACTTTATTCCTCAAACACTCTTCCAACAATTTACACAATCCGACTACTAGAGAATAACAAAAGAATAATAAAAGACTCAGTAAAGACAAAGACAATTTATGGTCCCCATTATTTGTACCTAGGTGTGACGGTACTAAATGACTCAAATGAGTAGCATAGTATATATAATATATATTCCATACATGGCATACAGCTAGTTTCACTACTGAGAAGGCTCTATTCTGCATAGTTCGAGATTGAGCAAAAACTACAACGAAGTGACCACAGATGTATTTTCTCAAGGAGTGGCAATCCAGAGATATTGGCTATTCTTGGGTATAATAATGATGATCATATTGATGATATAATTGAAATTATGAGGATGTTGCATTCAATTGAAGGTTACATAGTTACTTATGTGCAATTTGTGCATATTTAACAGAGATGACGGAACTTGTCATTTGGCAGAATGGAACGATAGTTTTGTCAGCGGGTCGCATAGTCTATCAACCTCCTGAAAGTATAAAAGTTTCCATAGTGGGTAACTCAGGTAGCAGCACATTCAATCTTCAAATAACGAATGTCACCATCTATGATGCAGGAAACTATTCCTGCCAAATTACTGGAAGAGGAACTCAGCATATCAAACTTATTGTAAATGGTAAGCATGAAAATGCAGTCTCTGCTGAAAATGATGTCATTGTCTTGTACCCATAGAACTTATTGTCTTTTAGAACAATTGTGATAAATGTAGAAAAATATTTCTGCAGGAGTTACTGTAAGTATTACTATTTATTATTCTTCGAAACATCATTAATATTCCAACTAACCAAACAAAGGCATTATGATTGTCGTGCCTCTTTCTATGCTGGTCTTCATCTCTGTAATGCCTTGAGGGACTCTTCTTCATCTCATTTTATTTTGCAAATGATCCAAGACTTGTCTTTTTTATAGATATCCATGCTTTAAAATGAATTCATAAATTAGCATGGTATAAAATATTGAATTAATAATAACAGGCCTACAATTATTTTGCTAAGTAATTTTCATTTCAGAAACATTGTTGTCAGTCTCTGAAATGGTTGCAGGCATTTATGGCACATGAGAAAAAATTCTGGCCAATCCACAATTGCTGATAATCTCTTAAGGTTCAACAGTTGAGTACCGGTACATCATGACTGCCCTTGATTTGACAAACCACATAAAGCAAAAGAGCTTGCATACAATAAAATACAACTAAGCATGGCCGACAAACGATCCCACTTCTCTGCCTGTCTATCTGACCGTCTATTTGTGTGGCTGTGTGTCTGTACCTTTATTTGTCAGATCTCGGACTAGCACAATCATGGGGACCTAAAATGGTGTGGTGTCCCTTCAAATGGACGAGTGGTAGTGAAGGATCTCACCCAGAGGGTCAAGGCTATATACATTATTCAGCCGCTATTAAGAAATTGATTTACCTTTCCCCTTTTGGAGTATTCCTGAGCCTGTCAAATTTGGGCATTCATGTTAGTTTGCTTTGTCAATGGCCTGTCAGACATGGTTAGCAGCATCAATTACAATCCGTGCATTCATAATAGCCACTACAGGCGCAGTATTCCTGAAGCATTTATCCACCAACCAATTGATGAAACACTCAATCTGGGAAACTCTATAAGAGTTTCATTTCTTCTCACTGAATGAGTTAGGTGTCTAGATTTAAACTATGTGACCTTTTGTACATACTATGTTTCAACAGTGCCTTCATCAATCAGTTTCTTTCCTCCAAAGAAGACTAAATCTGCTGTGGAGGAAAGTGAGTTGAATTTGACGTGCATAGGATTTGGAAAACCAAAACCTGTCATTCAGTGGTTCTTCCATGTAAGTTTTCTCGTGTTTTACATAAGATTAAGAATAAGGCCTTCCTGCAGTAGGAACTTTGTGAAGATTTCTTGTTACTGGTATTTTTCACAGGATTTGAAAAGATAAATGTTTCACAGATTTAATTTGATTCATAACTGACTTGTATAAAGAGAAAAGCTATAATTAATTTAATTTGCCTTGGTGAAAATGTAAGCAGTGAACTCAGATTATTCTCATAAATGCAGCTTGAGTAAAGCATTATAAAATTATTATGATACACTATTTCAATTATTTCATGACATTATATGATATTTATATCAATTTCTGGTAACCTAAATGAGCTTGAGTTTATTGTATTTTGTATTACAGTGAATTAAGATATACTGTGTGGTTATTTTAATGTATTATGAAACTTGTTGTTGACCTACATTAAAGAGTAATTAAATTTAAATCCAGGGAAAAGAAGGACCTCGAGAAATACGTGAGGGAAAAGGACAAGAAACTCTTCTGCTGTCTGATATCCACCGGTCAGCAGCTGGTGAATATGAATGTCGAGCGACCAATGGAATAGGAGTTCCAGCTAGCCATAAAATAGAAGTCGATGTCGAGTGTAAGCCGATTGGAAAACTCTAAATTATCACAATTTCACTCATAAAAATAATAATTATTTTTAATATTGAGGACTTATTAAAAACGAAGTGACTAGAGAACCGCCTGGCGGCCTTGAAATCTCAAAAACTAAAGAGCCGCTAGTCACATGACACGACCACGTGATTCAAGAGCGCAAGCCATTTCCACCTCTGATAATGGCGGCCGTGAAGAGTTGTGTGGATTGTTTAGCGTGAGATTAGGCGCTGCAAGAGTTGATTAGGGTCAGGTTACCCGTCTAGAGGGTCGGTTAGGGTCAGGGTACCCGTCGAGAGGGTCGGTTAGGGTTAGTGTTAGGGTTAGTTTTGTCAGTAGCAATTTCTACTGGATCTTCCATCCTGCTAGCGGCCTGTTAGTTTTTGAGATTTCAAGGCCGCCAGGCGGTCCTCTAGTCGCAGCCTTAATAGTAAACCGTGAGCACGACCAAATTCTTTACCCTTTTTCTTGTGCATGAAAAATCGTCTAAAAGTAACGGTATGACAAGTATAGTATATTTCTGAGATAAATACTCAATTAGAAATTGTAAAGCTATAATTTCATCCTTTATAGATATTGCTGGTTTGGATATGGACGTAGAATCAGTGGATCCGCTTTTAAATCTTGCATATATCCGATCGTGAAGTTGGTGATCGCTACTTTGTGTGTCATATTCTGCTGATCCCTCATCATAGGCCTGGCAAACTCTCGCTTCAACATTATTAATATTATTATTAATTGAACTAAATGTCCGTAGTACTGGAAACGACGGTCGCCGCCGTCCCAAATACCAATACATAGGCTACATGTATATAACTCGATATAATAATATTATTATTATCGTCCGCGGTCTGCGCCGCTACTGTTCTAGAATGGTGTCACGATAGATGGCTCACGAATGAGTGATGAAAACGTTAGTATTAAAACAGAAAGCGGCATGAGTGATGAAAATGTTGATATTAAGACAAGAAGCGGAATGAGGGCGGAAAATGTTGATATAAGACAAGAATCAATTAAGAAGCGGGATGAGTGATGAAACAGTTAATATCAAACCCAGAAGTTGGATGAAGGATGAAAATGAACATAAAAACAAGATGTGGGATGAAGGATGTAAATGAATATGAAAACAAGAACTGGGATGAATGATGAAAATTAAAATTAAAATAAGAAATTAAAAAGAATATTAAGAGAAGCAGTGGGATGAAGGATGAAAATACCCGTGTTAAAACAAGAATTGCCGAGTTATAAACCGCTTCATCCCACTTCTAGTTACATCATCAATAACAGCTCCCCATACCACTTCTGTTTGAATTCCAATAAAATATTATTTTCATCACTTGTTCAAGTTCTTGTCCAATTGATAATTACCTAATTACGCTAAAGCGAAAGTGGATATAATAGGCCTAAAACATTTATCCTAGGCAATAGTAGGCCTACGTGCTACAACGTGCTATCGTAATGCCGCTTCTAATTTCAGTTAGATTTTCATCGTACATGTGTATGTGTTTGTACAGGAAAGAAATGCTGAGAGATCGAAAGCGAGCTCACATTTACATATAGTCTACGGTCTTGCTAGAGGCAGTAACATGAATGTTCATTATGCACCGAGGACTATAGAAGGAATGGCGATGTGTGATTGGCTGCTAGAGGCCCCATTGCCAATTATCATGTGTACTTTCGTAATAATGCTTCCAGGATTCAAGTTGGTAACCATGGAATGCTGGGGCGTCTTACACCATAGAAG
>JAQFXW010000529.1:0-18319 GCA_034693945.1 Dendrobaena attemsi
GAATTAGACAACTTTAATTAGAATTGGAATTAGAATTAGCATTTTTAGAAGAGCTAATTAATTAGAATTAGCAATCAATCTAATTAATTAGCTAATTAATTAGTTTCAAATTAATTAGTTACCCATCACTGGCAAGCGGCAAGTCATGTTCATTTTTGGCAACATACTTTCTTAACTAATTTGAACCTCCTGATTACGAAAATCACTGTTGCTGGGCTAGATTTTCAGCCTAAGGGTCTCAAAATCAAGAACAAAAACAAGAATTTTCATGAAGGTGAGTGACTCTAGTGAATCTAGCCCAGCAACAGTGATTTTCGTAATCAGGTTACTGTTAGGCCTCATATTATGTTTTGGAAACAATGCTCACTCAATAAGCCTAAAAGTGTTTGTTTTTAATTTGTGAGACATTTAGATTGAAAATCTAGCCTGGCAACAGAGATTTCTGTAATCAGCTTGGCCTCATTATTCTAGAAAACATTGTTTCCAAATATGAACATTGCTTGGGATATGTTACACGAGACCTAAAACGAGTTCTCTCACTTTCATGAAACTTCTTGTTTTGGTTCTTGATTTTGAGATCATTAGGCTCAAGAGACAGTGATTTTCATAATCAGAAGGGTCGAATTAGTCTAGAAAGCATTGTTTCCAAAAACATAATATGAGGCATAACAGTTTACCTCACTTTCCATGAAAATTCTTAAGCCTTTAATTGTTTTATATGATCTCTGCGTTTTGTTGTTTTTCCTGTTGTGGCCCTCTAACTGACCTGAAAGTTGTCATTTTGGCCCTCGAACCAAAAAGGTTGGACAAGCCTGACATATACCAATAGGCCTACAAATAGAGCAGGGCTATCCAACCACGACCTGCAGAATGATTTTATGCGGCCCACCTGAGCTTGCTGAACTGTTGCAGTTTGTGTGAAAATAACGCAAGAGGCAATTTTTGGTCTACTTGTATTGCATAAAGACGCTTTTACAGTGTATGTTTGGATAAAAGAAGGTCGACAAGCAGGGATTTAGGAGGTGCATAGATGACTTCATTGTAAAATACAAGGAAATTACTAAAAAGAAGTCAGTCAGCTTTTTTCTCAGAGATGTTGTTGCTTTTGATGGTGTGGCCCGCGGCTTCAAGAATAATTATTTTGTGGTCCATGGTGCTTAAAAGGTTGGACAGCATTGAAATAAAGAAACCTCCAATGGAAGTTGAAAGTTTAGGAGTTTACCATGTAATAACTTGTATGCTTAGGAGGGCTAATAAGTGCAGGTGACAGTGATAAAAACACATACAAACGAGAATTGGATGTGCTTCACAAGCCCTTGGAATAATGAAAAGGACATGAAAAAGTTGCTAAAAAAAAAAATATACACTTTGGTGGTGATTCAACTGATTTTCCAATTCAGATCAGAAACTTGGACAGTTTGGAAGCAGGATAATAGAGGAAATCTTGCAGCATAAATAAGTTGGCTACAGAAGATGACAGGGATTTAAGACTACAGCTAATTAGAAATGATGACATAAAACAATCATTAGGTTTTCAGCAGCTCTGTTGGACGAAGTCGTTCATTAAAGACTCTTATGGTTTGGACATAATATTATATATAGAGAGAATGCCATTTGACTGAATCCTATGCACTGCACTGTAATAATATACGTTATTCGAAGAAAAAGACTAAGGCAGACCAAGGCTATGGTGTAAGATTATAATTTAAATTAGGACATCACATCATTTGTGCTATCATTATTAGAGAGGCAATGAATTTGACAAATGTCCTTGGATAATGGGGAAACTTATTTGTATTCATTGGCACCATTTGAGATGATGATGTTGAAGTTAAGAAACACAAGAAATAATCCGATTTGATAGCGGTTGTGATCAGTGACTTTGTTTGATAAAGGGTCAAGAGTTTGCACCAAACTATCTTCTGGAATATCAACGTGAAGAGGATCAACAGTGGATTCGATTTCGTGACCGAAAAGGAATGGAAGTTAGTAAACAAAGTTTTGTTATGGTTGAACTTAAGCTGTAGCTGACAGACTTAAGATTAAGGCAATGCAATTATCTGTGCTGTTTCCCAACTATTTTGTTGTTTTGAGATGTAATATTTCATTAAGCTTGAGCACTATTTGATATAAAAGCAGTGGAATTATATATCAAATAAACTTTCATTGTATCAGTATGCACTTGTGTTAGACTCTTTGTTCCAGCGCTCTGCGAATACAGTTTCTGATTCCACCTCTATGTTGTTTTGAACTCAATGTCCAGTATGGTGGTATTAGAAATGCTACATCCAGGATTTAGAATGCGGCAACGTTTGTGGTGTAAATTTAGATAATCTGATAAGGCAGGAGAGAGATGCTAAGAAGCTTTTTCCCAAAGGCTGCATCTCATTTATTTTAATGTGATCCCTTTGATATTCACGAAAACTTGACACTTGCAAGGCGGTATAAGTATGTACATTACTAAGAAGCAATCATCAGAAGAGTTCAGTAGAGCAACTTGAGGGGCGTTTTCAGCCTTTCTCATTTGACCTCGTGCCATCTTGGTTGTCATGGAGAGGGTAAGTGGTGAATGGTAAATGGAGTATTTGCATTAGTAGTTAACAACTGTTGAGACTCAAAGTTCTGATGTCTGGGTCTGCAAGGCGTTGTCACAAAGTGTCACTGTTAGCGGCATTGACCAAATTGGTTGCCATTTCAGATGTTCCGAGGCAACGGTAACACGTACATTGCAGAACTGCGTGAGCTGCGGCCGCCGATAATTGCGCGACGCCTCCGCTTCGTTCCATATTCAAGTCACCCGCGAACCGTCTGCATGCGAGTGGAGATCTACGGCTGCTCGTGGCCAGGTTATTCGCCTGCTCAACAGGATACTCTTCACTCACTCATACACACAATCACACACACATGCACACACGCAAGCACACACACACAGACAAAGACACATACGGGCACATCCACACGACCCCAAATCCTTATACATAATACAATACATGCATATTGCTAACACTGCTTTTGTAGAATAAATAAAAGTTATGGTGCTTAAGGGTCCAATATAGTCGCTTGCTCATTTAAATACTAATGATGCTACATTTCAGTAACTCCTAGGGTTGTTTCGGGTGGCGTGATGACCTAGTGGTGATTAACATGCAGAACTGTCAGCATTGAGCTTCGTGTTCAAATCCCCTCAAGGGCAGAATAATTTAAGATTTCTATTGCACTACTTACTGTCTTCCGCATGGTTGCCAATAAAGTGGGTAATACTCTTTGGCTGGGGTATCCTCATGATATTCTCCACCTGCTTCATATTCTACTTCCTATCCATTGCTTTATGCATTACGGCATTTTACTATGATTTTAGTATAGTTTTGGTGAAGAGGAAGCATAATTGTTCCATGAAATGATAAATTGATGTACTTAACCTGCTGATTGAACCTGGAAATCTGAGATTAAGCCTCCTCACAATGATGAATACCCATCCACCCCTGTTCTAATAGGATGCTCCAGAGGCCTTTAAGCCCTTGCATTTAAGAAGTACTTAAATGTTTGATAGCATGTACTGCATATGAATTTGCTGCATTTAACCTTATATATATTCAGTGTATAATGGTAATATGTATTGCAGTTGAATTTACTGTTTGCTTAATAATGCTTTTATATATACACAGTAATTTATATATATCGAGTGCCTCTCACTGGTGTGGACTGTTGAGAGGTTCTTACATATCTATTTTAACACAGTAATATGTGTGCCTGTGAAGTTGCTTTATGTATATATACATATATCAAATACAATTTATATGAAAAAGAGCAATGTACATGTATATATATATTATATATATATATGTTGATTGCTATTATGCTATATAGAAATGCTTTAGAGTAGTTCAGAATTACTTCAGCCTTTCACTGTGTAATGTAGCAAGCTGAGGAGTTTCAAGCGCAATTATAACAATGCAGTCTGCCATTGTGAATTGATAATAAATGAAGATAATTTATTATTTTTGGTTTCAATTATTATTTTACTTCCCTTATGTACTTTGTTCTCCATGGACTCAGACATTAATGGTAATTTTTATGTTCTGAAATGGCCATTATTATTAATTTATTTAAATATTGAATGCTACAGTTATGTGCATGCTTGTTTGAAATGACAATTTTAAGGTGTTTTTGTTGCCTGATGTACAGATGGTGTTGTTTCGTACAACATACGCCAAGGAGACAGGCGTGGAACTGAGATGGACTTTTACGATTTCACATACGATGGCATGGTGTCATCTGGGTACCTGTCAGGGGGCCTTGGTCAGTTGACCGACCTTGAGGAGGGAAATACGAATTTCCGCCTTGATCTGCAGAACCTCGGCAAGAAAGGTTATGAATGGGTTGCGTGGCGTAACGATACGTCTGCCACTGAACCAGTCGAGATTGTTTTCAAGTTTGACCAGACGCGGAACTTTTCTTCCATCCATATCGTCGCCAATAACGTGTTTTCAAAAGAGATCAGTGTTTTCTGTAAGGCAGTAGTTTCATTTAGCATTGGTGGAAAACACTACACGTCGGATCCAGTCGTCTATGATCACCTGAAGGACGTAGCGATGGAGGCTGCGCGACACGTCTTCATCTCAATACCTTACAGATGCGGACGTTTTGTGAAGCTCGTTCTATTTTTTGATGCTAGATGGATAATGATCAGTGAAATTAGATTCTTTGGAGGTAAATATAATGCTCGATGTCTCATACATTTTTTTATAGTTCTGACAGCAGTCTTTTAACTATGACAATTCGAGATTCTTACAGCAGACATGTAATAGAAGAGGCAACTGGGATATGAAGATATAATGAAACATATTATAAGTGATTAATAACTATAGAATTTTGTATTCTAAATGAATATAATTGTGTGGATTGACTCAAGATATACTCAGTCATTACTGTCCTCAGTGTCCTGTGAGGATCTTTCTATGGCTACAGCTGGGTGGAGTAAACAAGTAAGACGGCCGGAGCTGTGTATAGTAGACACGCACTTTAATCAGATTTACAATGACTTAATAAGGAAGGAGAAATTTGACAGACAGGCAGGAAAGAATGAGGTTATGGATTATGCAAAAGGGCAGAAATAGGAAGAGAGTAGAACTTGTGTGAAATCAGGAGTTGGGATTAACTTTTGGATGGTGTCAAGGTCCAGACTAAGTAGCGACATCTCTAGATTGCATCATTGTCCAATTAAACCAGTGTTTGTGTTTGACCATTCTACCATTCTCTAATAAAAAGTATATCACTATCTTATTCAGCTCAAGCCCTTTCGTAAGTCACTTTATAGCAACAATACTTAGTAATACTGCAATTGTGACAGTTGATGATGTTCCAGAGATCACAATAAAACATCAGTTCAACGACGTTTTTTGCATTTATTAGTATAATACCTTACAGATTACCCTACTGCTACAATACATTTCTGGTGGCTTCAGCTATAAATTGTGTATTTTTAGACAAGCGCTACATGCACATTTAATAGACATGCATGGGCTGTGGGAGATTCTTGAGAGGTAGCATACATGCATGCTCCCTTCTCATAACATGATGGAATCTCATATAGGCAGCTAATGCATTTCTACACAAGATGTATAGGAGTAGACGGAAATGAAATGAAAGCCTCTCTTATCTCAACAAACAATAGAATGCAGTTTTAGCAGTAGAGATAGAAAATGAAAGATATCTGAGGGGAAACTGAATCGAGGGATCTTTGCATCTTTGAAGGAGCTGAGTGGTTCTGTCTGAACTACCTGTGAGGAATCCAAGTGGTACCAAACACCTGTTGGTATGTTGCTAGATAACAGAAATAAGGCAGATTAGTTCCAGTTTTTTCAAACCACTTCGACTTGATGTAGTTAAGCCTATCTCTTAGTATATTTGTGCATTATTCTGTGTTATTTTTCCAAGCTGCATTCAGATTGTTTCCTTAGTTTAATCTTTACTACATAGATATGCACCGGTGTGAACTCAGTTATTCTGGCACAGTAGGCTTCCTTCCTAATCCAGTGTTGAATAGGTACTTTTGAAGAGATTAAAGCTGATGAGCATGTCATTCACTCATGTCCTGTATGAAAGATATTAAAATGGCCAAGTCGCAACAAGGCTATTGCTATCAAAATTAGTTCACTGAGAGCATGCTCTAGTTCCTTTCAAGAGATTTATTTATTCAGAGCTTAATATCGAATTTGGGAGTATGATAGATGCATGAGAGTGCTGCTGTTTTTAAATCCAAACAGGTTGTCTGGGAACTTAGACTCTTCTTGTGTTTCTTCTTTCCTGCTTCATTATTGTTAGGTCCTGTCTTGAGTTACTGATGAGTCTGTCTCCGTCAACTCTTGCTACGCAAATGATTACTTATGCTGCATTCATTACATTAAAGTGTGTGTCGTGTGCATCTTGTGCTTCGTGATGTTCTAGCCTTCTAGGGCCACTTTCATTTTGTTTTCCAATCAGAATCACATTACTGTATTTACTTTGATGCTGTAGAGCCAACTTTGTTTCATTATCCAACTGAAATTCCTCCTGTGACGTCCAACTTGACAGTCTTACCGTCCAACGCTGGTCGATTCAACCAGAGTCGACCGGATAACCGAGATGCCGTTAGATTTGAAGACCAAGCCGACTCCACATTTGAGAGAGGTGATCAATAACAGCTCATTCAATGTGCTTATCCCCATTAGCCCTCTGGGATTAGATCATCCTCGCTGGATGGACTCTTTCTGGATTTGAACCGCACTACGGATCGATCTTAACCAATCATTCGCTGATGCTTTAGGAGTCATTTGATTAGATTAGGTTAGGGCTGTTTAGATTGACCAGTGCATCTGCATAAGATTTCTTCCTCGGTGTGTTCCATTTCAATTTATAGATGGAGAATAAGTCTCTTGGTTGAGATAAATTTCTATGCAAGAACCTGTCAAATCTTCTCTATATTCATCGTATTGTGGATGCCACAGAAGTGTCTCCTATATTTATATGCATGTCAACACATTATATATGTTGTGGACTAATTTAAGTGTTTACTGACATGCTGCTTAACCCACAGAGGGGTGTTTGTTCGAAAGGCTCTCTTAGCACATGATACTGGTTAACCTCCATTATACATACTGAAGACTGAAGAGTTGAGTTAAATATAGGCTATTTCAGCATTATATAGTGTATTTTAAGTGCGGGCTCCATTGGCCTGGTTTGTACTCTGTATCCACAGTGATTAACATTTACAAGTAATGGCTATACCTGAATGACTTGTCGTTTTGGTCTCTTCTTCAGGTGCTTAGTATTCATTTGCTTTGCTGCATAGACGTATTCACTGCTATTTGGAACCCATTAAAGATTCATGTGTAAGATGCCATGCTCAGAATAGTACCATGAAGTCTTTAACATGGATTAGTGCCAGTGAATAAGCTGGTCTCCCTCATGCAGCTTTAATGTGGTACTGAGACATTTCAAGGATTTACATTACATTTTAACATTGCAGTACATTAGAAGACCTATTAGTTTAGCCTTCTAAAAAGTTTTGTTTTCTTTTTCAGGTGATGAAGATCCTATTTTGGCATCTGCTGCTGAAGCTAAAACTCATCGTCGTCTTGACGACACATACGTTGGCATCATCATTGGTGCCTTGGCTGCATTCATCTTCCTCATCATGGTGATCAGCCTCGTCGTTGTCTGCCAGTATCGACGCTACAAATTCAGTCGCAACAGCAGTCCATCCAAGAGTATGTTCGCTGTGGATCACGTCAGCTTCAACATGAGTGACCTTACGCCAACTCTACCAAATGGCAAACTGTCAAATGGATTGATGTACAACGTTGTTGTCAACCCAAAGGATGCTGGAGTTGAGGAGTCGGAGGCGGAGGCAATGCGGAAGAAAGCGGCTGGAAAGTCGGCAAAGCCTGCACCAAGAGCACCAATAAAGATAGCCTCGTCAGATGCAAGAGATTCTAGTGAGGGCATTTAATCTAATCAGTGCTCTCTATCACTTGTAGATCTTTTATGTCTAACGAAACTGACTCTCTTAGTATGTGTTTTTTCTTGGCCTGCATTTAAGTGATCTATAGTTTTCCATTTAGCCATCTTTCTTAGAGCAGGTTTCTGAAGAATCCATTCTTCCAAAGTCCCTAAATATTTTGCAGCTTGTTCCTTTTGTTGTTATATCAAGTAAATAAAACTACTTTCTTGCATATGCACAGATCATACGATCTTTGTTACGTCCTGTGAACCTTTTGTGACTGAATAGTGCCCACATATGAACACAGTGTTTATTTGTCCTAAACACGAAATACTAATGATACAAATGAGCAACTATAATTTTGGTTCTAAATGGTATTTTTAGTTGTAAGTATCTGAATCTAACTATATAAAATCTATATAGTAGCATTTAGAATTTCTGGATGGTTAAAAGCAATGTATTAGTCAGAGCAGACTGTGCTCCCTGATCTATCATAATATGTAGAGTTTAGAAGTTTTTAAGAGTTTTCTGTCTAGGTGGCTTTAGCCTGAGGCTTAGGTTATATTCATTTATGCTTCATTATTACATGATTTATTATGAACACTGACTAGTCAAAATGACTGGCAATGCTTTATGTCATAAGAAAATTAATTGTAATAGAAAATGCATAAAAATATATCTTATCGTTGTAAGTCTTTATTTAAATATGTCTGAAGGCTTGTGTGAATGTATAATGCCTTCCTACTGTCTCGTTGAGGTCAGTGCTTCTCTAGTAGCTATGTAGTTCATGTTTTGCACATAAGAGTGCACACTTCTCAGCTATTAAGTTGTGGGTTGTAGGCTCCATCATTTCTGACTATATCGCATCTCAGCTGAAGCAGAGCTCAACGGCTACGATCGACAGTCTACCGCAGAAGTCCATCTGTCGCTGCCGGACCCCATCGCCTGGGGTATGGCCTTCAGGAAGCTGCTTATCACCACCTGTCCATGGCGCAACACTTCAAGTCATCAACCCTCTGCCAGATAATATGGCATTTGGCACCGATCAGAGGGGCAACAGTGCTTCAGAAAGACTTTCACATAATCTCGAGTTTCCAAAGGAAAGGCTGGTATTCCTGGAAAACTTGGGCTATGGAACATTTGGTGAGGTTAGCAAAACATAATAAATGAAGTTGTTTGGTTATGAATGCATGCTTATTATACCTGTAAGATGGATTAGCACATCATCCAAATTAGATGCCACTGATGACAGAAAGAGAAGAGTGCTTTCCATATCTCTTCATTTTATGAATTTCTGAATTAGTTTCTATACTACCCACTTATAGATTCCCATAAAAAAATCTGGTATCTTTTAGCAGGGGTCTAGGATAATGTGTCTTATTTTGTAACAGTGTCTTCATGATCTGTTGCAAGCTTTGTGAAAATTTCAAACGGATTTCAATGTTAAATAAGTATTGCATTTGTCACAAATTAATTAGCATGTAGAGACCTATACTTGTTGGGTAATGTGAATATTACTCAGTTTTACTGGAAATGTGTGCTAAACCAACGTGTTCAAAGAGAACATTTACAAGAGGAAATGTGGTCTTCTAGTATCAAAGGCTTAAGTATCATTAACAATAATAATGCTATAGTCAAATGTACCTTAATCCATTATAAAAGTATAACAATTCAACGGTGATATGGCTGAGAGTTAAAACGTTACAGACGCTTTTTCTTTAACCTGATAGATTCATCTCTATGAAGCAAAACCGGATATCCACGCCAGAGAAACCGGTCCGTCCACCTACACTGCGTCGCATATCGTTGCCCTTAAGCTGCTTGACAGACATGCTTCTGAGCAAATAAGGTACATCAACCTAAAGGTTATTTAAAGCTGTATACAAACAACCCAAAAGTACTTTTATAGTTTGAAACGGGTATTCATACTGAAGTTTGAAGTATAGTTGTAGAAATATAGTAGAAGCTCTACTGAATTTTTTACATTCACGCAAGCATGGGCGCCCGCAGAAATTTTTACAAGAGGTGCATTCAGTCCAAGCTGCAGGCGCAAGCACATCTGCGGACTTAACGATCGCAGCTGAAGATTCTTAAAGGGGGCATTCCGATAAATTTTTGTTGTATTTTGATATTGATTGCCCTTCTCCCAAGATTCAGAACTAAAGACCAAAAAATTTGCAAGAGGGACAAAACACAATCTTGAGCTTGAATACTTCACAGGGAAATTTACAATATGAACATTTTCATAGTGTTCTTAAATGTATTATTTCAAAATGTGAAACAATTTACAAGAAATCACTTATAACTTATCTGTACTTTAGCTAAAGTTTTAATAAATTCATAAAATTAGCAGTTAAAATACAAGTCAATCAATTTTCCAGGGGTGGGCAAGTGCCTCCCTTTGTACTTATGTGTGGGCGCCCATGCAGGCAAGGAAGAACTTAGGTAGAGAACGGGCTAAAGGAGAAACAGATATTGATGACATAGAAACTGGCTATAGGTCTCCTTGGATGCCTGCACCATTTGAATTTCACTTAGTCCCTCTATCCTGTACCTCTCTTTGTACCTCCCTGTGTTGTTTAATGACAATGCCTGCACCATTTTAATTTCACTTAGTCCCTCTATCCTGTACCTCTCTTTGTACCTCCCTTCTTGCCTTAAGTCTGTGTTGTTCAATGACATTGGCAGAGCTTCTGATCACACAGCCTTGAAAAGATGCTACATAACACAGCTACTAAATAATAATAATAACATTTAAATTCCCTAGCTATTGGATCACTGAATTATGCATATATATATAAATGGATTATGCATATATATATAAAAGGAATAGAAGATCTGAAGAGAACTGTCACAAAAACTATTCTGTCCTGTTTCTGAATTTAGGATCGAGTTTTTCAACGAAATCAAAACGATGATGAGGTTGCAAGATCCAAACATAGTTCAGGTGCTTGGCATCTGTACGACTGATGAACCGTTTGCAGTCGTAGTAGAATACTCGAGTCTTGGTGATCTTCACCAGTTCCTGCTGAATGCTGACCATGCAGATGGTCAATTTGCCCTCAGGTGAGCCACTTGAAATAGAACTATACAGTATACAACTATCATTTTGCGCACAATATTACCGATACAAACTTTGACTAAAGCAGTTGACAGAAGGCAGCCAAGTTTTTCAGGCTCATGAGTTTACTTTACGTGGCAACACAAGTATATTGCGCTACACTGCACTATAACACAGAGCACTACAACCAACAAAAATACCGGTAACCATTCTTTCGATATTGCAGATAATCATTAGTTAACTTCTTGTCTAATTTAATTCAATTCAAAGCAGTTTATTACATCCAGCATAAGAAAACAAACAAATAGGCAAGAGCTAGCAGACACTTTGCAATGAATGACATCATCTGGAGAGCACTTCAAAGAGCAGATACCCCAAGCACAAAAGAACCACCTAGCTTGTTCAGAAACGATGTAAAACGACCAGATGGAACGACGTTAGTCCCCTGGAGACGGAGTAAATACATTGCCTGGGACGCCACCAGTATCCATACATGTGCCACCTCATATATCCACATGACAGCGACCACACCCGGAGGAGCAGCAGAATTTGCGGCAGCACGAAAAGTCTCAAAATACTCAGAACTGCCAGCCACTCATACGTTTGTTTCAATTGCCGTTGTAACAATGGGTCCATCGAACAGATCAGGCAGTGAGTTCATAACAGAGCTAGGCCACAGTATATATACTGTGGCTAGGCAGACGAATGACCTTGATTACCGGAGACCCACTCGAGACCATGGCTTTCCTGAAGCATGCAACGCTACAACGTAGTTGCATTTAGAGGCACATTTGCACAATTCGCAGCAGAGTAGTGCTAACTCCAGAACAAATTCAACTTAGTATAGTTTCTAAGAGCCTGAGGGATTATTTATACCTCGAGTATAAAAATTGTTGTTAAAAATAAATTTAAAAAAGCAAATAACAAAATAAACCAGATTATGATAATTAGGCCTATGTAGTGATACTGACAGTTGGATATAAACGGACTGCCCGGTTTTACCGTAGAAGGAATATAAGCGAATGACTAATGTAATATGAAGTAATAGCAGTCTGGCAAAATAATAACCTATACAGGTACTGGAGTATCCATTGTAGTAATAAAAACAGTGCCAGGGCATGATTTTAAGGCTATTCCTTTCGCTTCTCCAATACATTCCCATACTCTTGATGCACGGCCTGATCACTACCCTTCTGTACTCAAGTTATCTGTTTATGGCTCAGTTACCCACCTTTTCTCGCAGTTTCCAACTTCAAATTTCAACCTGACCAGCATCTGATGGATTGCTACTTGAATGTAGACGATAACTACATTATCCGTCATCTGTTTCAGCTACGGGTGTCTGGTCTACATGGCAACACAGATTTCCTCAGGCATGAAGTTTCTAGAGACACTCAATGTCGTTCATCGTGACCTTGCAACCAGAAACTGTCTTGTTGGCAGTCAGTACACGATCAAAATCTCTGACTTGGGTCGCAGTCAGTCGATGTACAGCGTGGAATATCATAAGGCTGAAGGAGGCACGCTTCTACCCATACGATGGATGGCCTGGGAGTCAATTATAATGGTGAGAAAATATAAAAATTTTGGTTTTTCACATACTGGCCCATGACAATAATTATTGCATTTCTTTATGTTAGGTAAGCAAAGTTCAGTGATACCACAGTATAAATAACTAATTATATATACTGTGGTGAATGGTTAATTTTTCATATATTTATGCTAATTCTTTGACAGGCCAAGGGCCATTTTCTGAGGCCTTGCGGGCGAATTTTGGCCCGCGGGCCACGGGTTTGAAACCACTGGTTTATGCTAATATTTCTGTCAAAAGTAAAAATTTATAAATAAAATTATTAAATAAAATTGTATAGGCTGATATGGAAATAAATCGAAGGGTGGTGATAGGAAAAGCTGCAATGAATGGTTTGGAAAACATATGGAATGACAAACACGTGAGCATAGACACGAAAAAAAGATTGGTGAGGGCCTTGATAATACCAACAGTAATTTATGACAGTGAGACATGGACAATGACTAAGAAAAGGGGAAAAAGATTAATGCATGTGAAATGTGGATATGGAGGAAGATGCTGAGAATATCATTGACAGAAAAAGGAACTAATGAATGTTTACGCATGGCGATTGGAATCGACAAGGATGAGAGGTTACAACAAATAGTGCTAAAAACAAAGCTGAGGCTCTTTGGACATGTTATGGTTGCAAATGCCTATTTGCAGTTATTTGATGTACATTGTTGATACAAAGTCATGTCATTGCTTTTGCATTATGAACATTGCCACACATTTTGGGACTCTGCACAGAGCATTACGTGAATAAAAATATCAAAACAAATATGCCATTCGTTTCAGATGAAATTCAGCTGCAAGACTGACATCTGGGCATTTGCTGTCACTCTGTGGGAAATTCTGACGTATGGTCGCGAGTTTCCATTCTCTGGACTCACTGACAAGGAAGTGATTGAGAATGCGAGGCACAACTTTCAAAATGACGGGCTCCAGTCCTATCTGGAAAGACCATCACCATGTCCACGAGAGATATTCGACCTCATGATGGAGTGCTGGAATTATGAGGAAGCACACCGACCAACCTTTCACGAGATTCATATGTTTCTGCAGCGGAAAAACTTGGGATATAACCCGAGAGAGGAGCTGACCAGTAGCTGGGATGTAATCAAAGGACATGGCCAGCAAACAATTCGCACTTGAATAAAAGACATAGGCCTAATTATATGAGCTGCCAACCAAGGTCAGTGTCCTCAAACATGTAATTCATGTAAGGGACACTATCCTGAATGGAAACCATCTATTGACAGTCGTTTTTGCCGAACACAGACCAGGGACAAAGCGGTCTCATGCAATGCATGCTAAGACAAAGGCCTCATAGTGAGAAATTTAAGGACAGCTTCAAGTTAAATAAATGCCCCTGAAGCATTAAATTGGTCAAAAGTAAATAGCAGTTTGTTTCTAAAGATGCAAGTAACTTCGGTTTTGTTTGAAAGCACTTGATTATATAACTGTATCCTTTGCAAATCACGAAGCTTGACTAATCCCAGGCAAGTTCATCTGCACTACAAAGCACAGTGGTGCCAACGTTTGCTGAAGTGTCTGGGTAACTTTGCCTTATACTGGATTCCATCATTTTCATGTAGCAAAATTAACGATTAGAATGTGGTATTAAAACTTGTAAACAGCCCTGGTTTCTCTTCAGTTTGTGTCTTTTATTTTGTTATAAAGTTTAATACCTTTCACATCACAGTATGCTGCTAACAATTTCCATAGCATATTAGAAGTCATAAGTGATTACTTCAATTTTAACTTACGTCAAAAGTGTAAGCCATTGGAGAAGCGAAGTTGCAATCCGTTAACTCAGGTAAACCAGATATATATATATATAATTATGTGGTATATATTGTATACAGGGTGTTTCATAAAAAATAATCCCCTATGTTTTCTGATAATACTTCGGTCAAAAGTAAAAATTTATTAATAAAATTTTACAGACTGAAAAGTAACTCCTTTTACATTTAATTGCCAAATTTCACCAAAATATTTGAAACAGAACAAAATTTATTCAACTTTTAGTTACGTCACCCGCTGTTTTTGATGGTTCAAATAACACTTACCTGTTCTTTCCGGATATTTTCGCCAAGCGTAAACATTTAACATTTCTGCCAAATATAAAAAATTTTAAATTAATTTTACAGGCTCAAAGGTAATTCATATGTACATATAATAACCATATTCTATCAAAATATAACTCCCAAATTCCACCAAAATATTTCACACAAAACAAGTTATTCAACTTTTAGTGACGTCACACACTGTTTGTGGTGCTTCAGATAACGTTTAACAGTTTATGATATTTTGTTCGGGCAAAAGTAGCAATTTCTTAATAAAACTCTGCAGGCTCATAGGTAGTTCACATTTACATATAACCTCCAAATTATATCAAAATATTTCAAACACAATAAAAGTTACAACACTTTTAGTGAGTCCATCTACTGTATTTTTGATGATTAAAAAAGTGTAACGCAACAAACGTTACAAGCAAAAGTGCTGTACTTTAGTTGCATATGAAATATTTTGATAAAATTTGGTCATAACATGTAAAAATGAATTGTTTTAAGCCTGTAACATTTCATTCAAAAATTTTCACTTTTGGCAGAAATACTAGCAACGTTTTCGAAGCATCAAAAAACAGTGGGTGACATCACTAAAAGTTGAATGACTATTATTTGTGTAAAATATTTTGGCGAAATTTGGGAGTTATAATACGTAAATATGAATTGTCTTTCAATCTGTTAAATTTTATTTGAAAATTCTTATTTTTGACCGAAATATTAGACAATAAACCTAGTGTTCTCACTTTCTTTGGGCCACCCTGTATATAATAATTATTCGTTATTGGTAAAACAAGCTGTCAAACCGCAGCAGTCAGGCATAACAGAGTTTACAAGATTGAAAAATTAAATTAAATGTTTTTGTCTAGTGATAAGCAATAATTAACAATTTTGCAAGAAACAATATGAATATTCAAGCTGACAGAACACAAATTGTTACAGAAAATAGGCCTACATTTGCACATTGACAAATACTAAAAATTTGGCTGAAGAAATTCTGAAGTCCAGAACAAATTATAGTAGAAGCTCGAAAGTTTGTTCCAATCAAGACTGCAATTGGTTAATAAGATTATCCTCAAACTGCGATTGTAACTGGTTTATTGGATGTACAGTGCATCTAAGTTAATCTCACACATCTAATTTGGCACAAATTAAAAGAACAGCATTTGATGGGATCGACAAGAATATTAATTAGCTTAGTTGAGAGAGACGCTGGTCGATAAGCCAATTACTGATCTGGCGATTAGAGATCGAGCCCCACATAGGGCAGTAATTTGTTTTAAGTTTCTGTTAGCTGCCAAACGCGCTTTCAGTTGTGTGGTTTGTCTCGTGTCAGTTGGGAAATAAGATTGCCCACCCTCACTCCTGGTTTGGCCATACCAGGAGCGTTCCAGCACTTAGGCCATTAGTACAAGGCTTGATATTCAGAACTTTTTTCAATTGATCTCAAAGTTGTTGCAGCTAAGTCCTCGTACATGCTTTTGTTTGTCAGTTAGTCGAATCGACCATTGCTGCTCTTTTGATTGGTCAATTCATTGGGTGGTTGGACCTTTGGACTTTTCCCTTCATTCTGCTATCGGCTTATTGAAGACTTTGAAGATACCAAAAATTTCTCATCTCTGCTTTCAAGCGTGACATGCTGACTGGCGGCCTAAGCAACAGTGAATCTCCTACTTGAGATCCCTGCAACTCTTTGTCTTTGGTTCTGGCATGTCAGCTGCTTTGATCTGGGGAGAGGTGAATTGTTACTTTTGCAGTCATTCTTGGCCAGATAACAGGTCTTTGCAATTGTTGGGCCGACCATGTGGAAGTCTTTATTTCATTTATTTATTCACACATTTCTATACCACCCTTCAAGTCCAATACTGCTCAAAGGCGGTCCCAACTACAGTAAACCCCGGTTTCTACACAGCCTGTAAGTATTGTTGGACTGGAAGCACCCATGAGCTTCTTGACACTATAATATTATACGCACTGAAATAGATGACATAATTATATGAATTTGGGAGGAAAATTTAATTGAATAAAAGTCCAGAATGAACGATTAAATATAAATTAACAACCTATGTAACTGTTATGAAATGAAAATAAGACCTTTCTTCTGAATATGCTCTTTTGAAGACCTATTTCTTAGCACTACCGGCAGATGTAGGTTGTCACTAAATAATATTATATACTCAAATTTACACATCTTTAATAAAGGTTTATTGCACAGTAACATATTTCATTTAGTACACATTATACCCTCAGTAAATAATTTCACCCATTACCATGTAAAATCACTTACCGATTACACAAGTGCTAGTAAAGCGTAGACCTAGTATGTATTTTGAAATGATGGGGACATCAATTCCTTGGTCCATGCATCAATAGGGCATAAATTCAAACAAAATTTAGTTTGGAAGGATCCCAAATTTAATTCCTCCTCAAACTATAACCACATTATTTTAATAACATTTTAATAACAGTCAAGAGTGCATTACTGATATTAAAACAAATTTGTAAAGCCTGTTGCTGCTGTGATATGAAATACTCATAATAGCGTGTGTTTCTATTCATGGGTTTTAAAATAAAATAGTTCATATTTGCTATTTTATCAAAAACGTTTGATGAATACATATATTGCAGAAGGCTATCAGAAATCACTAAGTTTTAACTTTTATTTCTTAAAACCATGGCATATCAAATTAAATCCAAGCATGAAGAAAAATATTGTTAAGTGCAGATGTTAAACAAATTCCTCAAACCTAAATGTTCAATTTCTGAAGTTCTGGGTACATATGAACTAAAACCGCCATTTCTCAATGTCTCCATCCAGTACGTGGATCAACGTGTCAGAACATTTAACCGTGTGTTAAACTTGACTGGGAAACCCATGCAGCTTGTTGTTAAAGCGTCGACAAATAATTTATGTACAGTTCATTTTCCTTTGTCTGAGAGGAGAACCTATGCTCTTGGTGTCTTAAAAGAGACCTGGAGTGGTTTTCCCGCATAATTGTAACCGTTCAGGCACTGGATCGCATATGCGGCTTCCTCGTAGTTTGGCATGGTAACGAATCCGTATCCTTTGCCCATGCTCTTCTGAAAGTCCCAGATGACATCCACTTTTGTAACAGTTCCATACAATGAAAACAAGTCGGACAGTTCTTCCTGCGTAGTTTGCGCGCCAATGTTGTACGCGTAGATAACGTATCCTTGCTCGGCCGCAGAAGTATTTGCGACGGAGGGGATGGAAGACTCTCCGTAGGCTCCGTCAGCACCCATCGGGTTATAGCGATGTCGAGTTGTAGTCACTAGATTTCTCATCGGACCTCCTCGTCCCCTTCCTCGGCCTCGTGGCATTCCCCTTCCTCTCGGAACTAGTAGTCGAGGAACCCGACTTACCAAACCAACCTCATATGGGGCGCCATACCCACTGTAGCCACCGCCGACCGCATCGTAAGCATCATATTCATCAATAACAGCCTCACTGTAGCCCGAATACTTCTGATGGAGCTCAGCTGGAGGTTTGTTTTTGTCCTGGGCAAAGCTGACATGAAGGGGAGCTGCACAACCAGGTGGCATAGTACCATTCAGAGCTGCCATCGCCGCTTCCGCCTGATCTAGTGTATGGTACAAAACAAAGCCGACGCCTCTAG
>JAQFXW010000530.1:0-18313 GCA_034693945.1 Dendrobaena attemsi
CTATCTATCATCATCATCATCTATCTACCCTTGACCACCTTTCTGATTCAACGCAACGCTCGGGAATTGGCTGGTGTTCTGCGCTTGGCCTTCCAGTAGCGCTTAAGAAATTCTGAGTTTACAATTACGATTACGACACTACTTATTCGCGAATGAAGAGAAAATGTGTCTTAACCTTCTGATTTAGGGTGGAAAGTAACAAAGCTCAGGACTAACAATCACTCTGGCTCAGCTCAGTTAGGCACTTAGGCTTACCGTTTCCAGTTGTTTGCAGCAGCCGCAGTTGATCAGTCGACGTTTAAGACTTAATATGCCTTCCGATATTTTGTTGGACTGGGTTCCAAACTTGCAATTTGACCAGAACGTATGCCTAGTGGTTAAAATCAAAAGGCATTTCACTCAATTATTGATTTCGTTGCCAAAGAATTACATTTCTACTGCGCACTATCACCCCAAAATGTGAATGTTGGACCCGGCTGTACTCAGATATCATGTGGAGTCCACTTAAGAACCCAAGTGCTTGAAAGTATAGAACAATTATTAGTAAAGTTCAAGCAGTTTTTTTTATAGCAGAAGCTGCTATCTGAGTAAGACTCAAACTGATGTGTTTTGCTTAGGCATAATCATCAACACGAACACGCGTTACCAATGATTCTCATTGAATTCAAACCGCTGTGATCTCTGGGTACGGCAATCATGAAGTGTTATCGACGATTCTCGGATGGACAAAGAAATGTAGCTGACAACGCCTACTTCTTCTCAGATATTCAAACTCTTTTTTTCTTCTTAATCAAGACTGCCATCTTTTTCTCAAAAGTTAACACGTCAAGTTGTTTTCAGCCATCTGTTAATTAAATCTAAACTTATTAAAAAACTCATTAACCCAATTTGGCTGCCCGCATTACAAAATTAATGTTGCAAACCATATTGACTATGCTAATTATGCTAATTATGCTAATGAACTTATATGCAGTCAGACATAACTAATCATAATGATTCCAATAAACGTGAGAATGCCTGAAACGTTTACAGGCAACTAACACGTACGAAACACACACACTATATTTGCAAAATATATTTCGTTAAAGATCATCGTTCGACATGCGAGTGGTCATTTGTCTAAAAAAATAACCTCGATTATACGCAAAGAAATTGAATATTGTCCTAAGACGCAGACAGACCACCGTGCAGCGCTGAGAGAACTCTCATTCACAGCCACCGAGAAATAAATAAACCAGATATCAATTAACACAGGTGACCTTCATTAGTCTCGTGCAGGTTCATTATCCTAGCTCACAAAGGAGGCTAATACCGGCTTCGGTCAATGCCGTCGGAGTTTTTTCAATTAAGCTCCGTCTTTTATGTTTGTTTGAAGAAATGCACTGCTGGGAAGTATTTGGAAACGTGTTTGGTAAGAACACGCTCACTACGATATTCGATAGCAGTATAATTATATCACTAGGAGACAGCACAATCGACTTTGTAATAAACGTAATATCTGCAGTGTTGTCTTTAGCAACACCCTTGCTCATCATGCAGTCTGGTCAATAAAATAAAATCCGTGGGTGAATTATTATGGGGAAGTGTTTTCTGAATCCCCAGACTTTTTAATCATTTCATCGTTCTGTGGCCAGCGAGTGAGTGGGGAAGAGGGGAACACATGGGGATCGGCGACGTCTTTGAGTCAGGCGACGGAAGAGAGGATCGAGTGGCGACTGAGTCTCCTTCCACCACCACCACCGCATCCACCATCTCTTCTTCCTGCTCCATCACTTCGACGCACTCGACCGCATCCTCCTCCTCTCGGCTGCTGCTGCTGTTGTTGCTTCCATCGCCCGTTGTAGTCGTCGTTGTCGTTTGATGATGCCGACATTTTCCGGATGAACACGTGCATCGCTGCTGCATCGTCCTTCCGGAACCAAACACAGCGGCTGCGGCGGCGTCGTCCTCATCGAGCCCTGCTGCAAGGGTCTGCTGCAAAGGCCCCGTGTCTCCTCTGTCCGGGTCCCATCCACGGCAATTGGCCGTCGCCGCGTGCCCCACCCGCTTTCCCTTAATACCCCCACTGTTCTCGTGTCGTATTCGGTCGGTGGAGCTGACGTAGCCGACCAGGGCGTCCATTCCGCCACCGTCCCGACGGGAAAGACGGACGTCCGGCAGCATGCAGTCGCACGTGACTTCCGGTTGTAGGACTGCGCAGTCGCAGTGCATCTCTGGCTTTGCCCAGAGGTCGATCAGCTTGTAGACGTTCTCGCGATTTGAATTTTCGACATTCTGTACATGACGTCGCTCTTTCCACCTGTCGACACAAGACAAAGGAGGTGACGTTAATTATTTATGTAGTGCCTCTCTTAGAATTCTAAAATGGTCCGTCGACGGAAGAACTGGTCTTATTGCAACAGCGATAGAAAATTCCTAACAATGTGAATGCTTCCCTCTTGAAAGATGCGATGGTGTCCACCGGGATGGCGCTGTCTTAAAAACTCATTTACACTGGATAATTTCAACTGGAATATATGATTCAGGGCAAGAGTCATGGATGGACTCGTGGAACTGCTTTTCGATGATGGAAGTGCTTGAATTGTCTTATAGGCCAAAACTTTTACAGTTAAAACAGAGACATGTTCACTCGACACATTGACGAAATAAAACAGCGATTCCTGCTTCAAACAATGCGAATAGCATAGTTTTTGCTGTGCACTTGAAAGTTCATTTCTCTGTCAATACGATTGGAGTTCCACTTAGAAGTAATGTTCTGCTAAACGTCTGAACTGTCCGTGTAGAACGATTCTCACAGATAAGAAAACGCATTAGCCTTCCGCCGATAGGGGCCTCTACGAGATCGAATTGAAAACTGATCTGATTAATAATTGATATGGAAGCAGCCAGCTGTAATGTGTTTGCTTTCGATCTACATGCACGTTGCACGCACCTCCCTCTCTGCTTCGATATAATTATTATCATTTGGATCAAGGCGGCGTAATATTTGCAGTGCACATTTGTTCCTCATCCTAAACACTCTTCAGCGATAAGGATGCAAGAGATTCTAACTATCGGACTCACACAGTCCATTAACGATGACCTCAAAGGGCGGACGTAGTACTCATTCAAACGGGCAGCAACGGTCACTGGTCAATTCTTTGCAGAGTCAAAATCGTGGAATATAGAAAAACTGAGAAATTATTGGCATCTAGAGTTGATTTAATTGTTATATTTATAGTCACCACTCACCAATCGCCATGGTTAAATCAACTTTGGAAATAGGTCAAGCGAATCTACTGGCCTTGGTGTCTTGAACTCGCTTCAATTATCTATCCATTTAGTTAGAATTTAAAGTTTAAAAGTTGAGTTCTCTTTTAACGCCTCAGCTTCTTTCTTGACATCTTGACCACATATATTCCATCGCTATGTTATGCGTCCTTGCACAACAAATATATTGTTTTAATTAGAGTATCATTGCAACTGTTTCAACTAGGAATGCGACTAGTGCACATGCTTCCATGTATGCCTCTAGAATAAAACACCAAAACCTGTTTTTCAATTGAAGGTCGCATCCCAATTTCTGCGAAATTTCTATTTTCCGCCAAATGCCAAACCGGTTAGAGATTGTGTAGTCATCTGTCTTAAAATAGGAAGAGGGACTCAGTAATTGAGCCAATTTAGTCTGAGACTTTCATGCCAGTGCAGTCGACTGTCAGAACTCATCAGCTCTATTAGCCAGATTGTGTGATGATGTCTCTGTGGCAACCATAACCTGCCTCATCAAAATCGGTTGATTATAAGCAGGTAGAGGATTATAATTGTGTCTCATGTGTTCAATGCATCCAGTAAAGATACATTCAGTGAATCTCTCGTCGAATAAATAATTAGGCCTACTGCGTAATGAGTCTCTGTTGGTTGGATCTTCTTGAAGAAGAAGGTCGGAAATAGAGAACCAACTCCTTATAAATAGCTTCTCTTTCTCTCATTGTCTGCTTTCCTACTTCATCTTGTCTGTTCCTCTGTCTCACTGTCTCTTTCTACATGTATAAATTGTATATGTTCCCCTTTCGTCGCCCGTTATTCGAGTCATATTCTACATAACAGTCTGAATGGCGCACTGTCTTTCAAAAACTGAATAGCTTCCTTGTTAACAGACTTCTGATAGCCTATAGAACTCGTATGCACAAGACACATACAGTGACGTAATTTTAGAGCTAGTAGTAACATGATCACTGAAATGTCTGCAGTCTTCTTCATTGTTCTTATATAAAGTGCCATTGATCGATTGTGCGAAGGCATGCTGGGTTTTGATAAAAGATTTAGATGACTGAAAAGAACTTGGTCTTAAAGGAGTCAGTGATTGGATTGCAGATTAGTAATAATGGTGCATGCAGAAATCTTTGTAAGATCTGAGCACATTTAATTGTAAGTAGCCGAATTGATATCACTTGTTGTATATGCTGCAATACTCGTTGCGGTATTTAAATCCACGAAGTTCATTTTGAGAACAGAAGTAAAACCCTGGCGTTTGGGAATTCAAATTTAATGACGGCACAAAATCAAAAATTCTGGAGTTCGAAATCCAAATTATTCAAAAAAATTATTCGAAACCCCTATTATTATAAGGGAGAGGAGATTATCTTTTGTCATAAGAGATCTTCTTTATTATATATTATGGTAGAGAAAACTTAACTCAGCTGGGAAAGACCTACCACTGGCCCCTTCTCTGTGGCTTTTGATATAGTCGGCCGACAATACACCTATCTTGGATACATGCTTACAGTGGCGTAACGAGGGGGTGCGGGCCGCACCGGTGAAACCATTCGTGGGGATGACACCAAAACGACGAAATGTTCTCAAAATCTCAAAGATTTGATAATTGCGTATAGAAAATTGAGTTTGGTATGATAACAAATTACCAAGATTGAGGGACTTCTTAAAATAACAGATTAATATAGGAGAGACAGTTCATATTTTCTTGTATTTAGAAATGTATAAAGTGCCACAGCATGTAGGCCTATTCTTCAGAAGCGTCCCCGATGAAAAGACCCAAACTCTTCTCGCTCTTTACGTTCTTCTGATTGATTATAGGTTTATTTCTAAGACTAGGACTTGACTCAACATCGGGCGTTTTCCATGGTTGGCCCCTCCATTCGGAATAAGCTTCCGCCCTCACTAAGGGCTAAACTAATGTCTGGGTTTTCTTTATCAATTTCTCGCTCTTTAAGAGGAGACATTTATTTTCCCCCGGAGTTTTCGTGCCGAGAGCGCTTCTGAATATTTGTTTACGCTATATAAATTTCAAATATAATATGATGTGATAAGGAAGAGGTCGCAGTGAGGTTTCAGAGTATTATTTTAGCTATTGGAGTTATCTTGCAGTATTATTTTCATAGTTATCACTCGTTAGATAGATTTTCATGTAACTTTACGTGTCCCCTTATTAAAACGAAAGTTCTTAACGATAATTATGCACCATTATTATCAAGGAAAACGAATTTTCCTAGATTCGATCAGCTTAACGAAAGGTAGAATTTAATAGGCGTACAGTCGTAGAGTGCCACTATAGAACACAAGTGAGTGGTATGACTAATATTGGACTTGGTTTGGTTCCATCTCGTGATTCTCGTCAAAGGGCAGCAAACATTCCACCAGTCAGTCTCTGCCTTTTTCTCTGTTTGTCTATAGATGTCCCTATCTGTCTGAACGTACGTGTCTTTGTATGTCCTGTCAGTCTGTCATGCTTCTTTCTGACTCCCCTCTGTGCTTCTTCGTCTGCTCATGCACCCACACAGTGTTGCGCCCTGACTCAGCGCCTGCATTACATACATATCAATATCCCGCTTGTTATGTCGACCGAGGCGTTTGATGCAGTTGACCGGTGAATTACTGTATTATACCTTTTCCGGCCGACGCAGATGACGAGCAGACAACCGAATCCGATGGAGATGCCGATGATGGCTCCGGCAGCCACGGCCATTAGCAGACCTGCAGAGTACAAACAGAATGCCGGGCTGATTTGTTATGACGGAATTCCATCCAAAGACTAATAACTGTTATAACTACATAGAGGCCGATTGCCCTATTAGAAGTGAGGCAACTCTGTCCCTCAACTGACGAGTTAAGTGCGACAGAAAGTCGCCTCAAATCTGGCTCAGAGCTCT
The DNA here is from genome assembly GCA_034693945.1 of Dendrobaena attemsi. Classification (NCBI taxonomy): domain Eukaryota; kingdom Metazoa; phylum Annelida; class Clitellata; order Crassiclitellata; family Lumbricidae; genus Dendrobaena; species Dendrobaena attemsi. The sequence continues at coordinate 6,147 of JAQFXW010000530.1, forward strand.
ATATATATAAAATTAGACTACTTATGCGCGAAAACATTCAGACTCTCCGATCAAGAACTCATAGCTATTTCTTCATTGCCCGAAAGGTTTCGCAGATTACAATTTCTAGCAGCTCTGTTCTTCAAATGAAATTGCGTTTCACATCGAAGTGTGTCCAACTCTTCAAGATAATTTTTCTTTAAAGGCAACACGATCTCGTGGTTAGTTATGATCAAGGGCAAATTATATCAAAAGCAGTGATTCCACTCTCTGTGTGAGAGTTCAATTAATTTGATTGTTTCAAGCGCAGAAGTTGTCTGGTGTCAAAGTGAACGGAATGCAATTTCTTTAGTTAAAAAAGACACTTTTATCGACCTAAATATAGCTACAGAACATAATCACAGTGCTTGTGCATCCTGTCTCTCTCGATTGACCTTTTAGGTCTATGAATGGTTGTCAGTTGTCATAGCATCAGGTGTACAGAACCCATACCACAGCAAGTACTTCTCTTGACAAGTAATTCACAGCATACAGAATAGACCATTCCTTCTACAAGTTGATCGTAATGTATTTTCGACATTCGATGTTTGAAGTCATTCGACAACGGTCCTCTGCCCTCTGAGCATAATTAGTGTACAGCCCTCGAGTGCATAGTTAATGCAGTTAATCTGAGTGCATTCTAGACATCAGATAAATATTCTAACAAAAGTTAATGTTAAAGCACCTAGTGCCACCTACGCATCCCAACTCCTATGTATTACGTTTTAACGTCTATTATGCTTATACAGCTGGAATCATTTTGTTTAGTACATGTATCTGCTAAACGAAGTTGCAACTAACCAATACAGTGATAATTATTATTTATAATAATATTCTTTAAACTCTTTGCTGCAGAGAGCATGCAACCACGAGTTCTGTACACCTGATGCTATGCACCGATTCTCTTATAATGCAGATGGTCAGCTACAGTCGAGGTCTGAGAGACAACATGCCGTCCATTCACTGACTTCTCCTAATAAACCTACTTACGAGTGAGTGCATCTTCCCTGGGAAACAGTGTTACGACAAAACTCCATTCGTAAGCAGATAAATAAATGATGACGTTCAATCTCATCGGACCCGCTGCACACGAGTAAGCCGTCAGACTCAGAGAGGATTAGAACTGCGCGCGCTCGACTCCATTTCGACCTCTGCAGTATACGTACCAAATGGAAAGCTTCCGGCGTGCCTCACGGCTTGTTCATTATCCATATAGACTCCGGTGAAGCTGGCTGAAAAACACAGGCAACAGACACACGCTGTCAGCAGATTATCTTAAGGCCTTTATGCAACGTCGAAGTAATAATTGGGGAAATGTCTATCATAATTTTTTATATAATTCGAACAAGCTCGTGTTTCTTCAAAATCGTGAGATTCACAGAAAAGACAAAAGCTACCATTTAACAATATTAGAACACTTCTTTAGGTTTCTGGTGTAGGCCTAATCTTTTTCAATTGTCATGAAATGCTAATCTAGACGGTAAAATGTAAACTAAGCTTAAGTCTAATAAATTGGCACAATCGTATATTTCTTTGGTTGAATCGCTGAAAATCCAATTATAATGATTGTGCCATTAAATCAAATTAGAATCAGTGGCATTACGTCAAATGACAGGTCAGGCTTCAGGCACAATGAAACCGTGCGAGGGACAAGCTAAGAAACTCGAACCGCAATTCTCGAGATTAGTGAATATAGGCCTACGCTGAGCTCTTTGAAAACATTGGTTTGGGTCGAACGAGATTTAGAATCAAGATTATATATATTTAGTGTATAGTTCTAATTCCTAACCACTTCTTAAATAATAACTAGTTGAATTGTGAGTCCATTCCACATACATATATAAAACTTTATAAGAATAAGTGTAATGCCACTGATTCTTATTTGACGATAATGTCACTGATTCCTTTTTGACGTAGGCCTATATGCATGCAATCGCATCCGACAAGATGAATTTTATTCCCACAAGAAATTACATGTAGGCCTATACTTCATAGGACCACTCGTCGTCGTCATCATCGTCGTCGTCGTCGTTGTCGTCGTCGTTGTCGTCATCGTCGTTGTCGTCGTCTATTAAAGTTTTCTTCCCGATTGACGAGGCGCCAATCAAATATTCTCAGTTACCCTACTTTACCGGTCGCAGATCTATAGTCGAAGTAAATGACCAAAAACGCCGTCAAACTGCCAGCGACAATTTATGCGCTGGACACATCTGCTATTTTGTTGCCGTAATATACATGAGAATCCGCAGGGACACGTGACTATATAATATAATGGGTCCACCAGCAGCACCTACAGCGTCATTCTGCTGTCATTGTGTCTTGTTCTGCGTCACGCAACGTCACTCCGCCCCACCGAACACCTTCTCAAGAGGCACATAGATGGCACTACTCATTTGTCTGCATTTAGCACAAAACAGATATATAATAGACCTATATATATATAATATGTATATATATACAGTATATATATATATATCTGTTGCCGCTATGAGCACTGATATTTAGATTTCTGCGAGCATTGCACAGTCGCGTATATTTTGTTGATAGCGCTGTAGCGGTGCGTTTCTCGTGTAGGTGTGCGTGAAGGCGTTAGTGCAGTAAGCGCGTGTAGGACTGTAGGTGTGCACGTGGGTGTGTGTGATGTGAACGTCACAGGGCAAATGAGGGTATATCCTTTAGCTATACAGGCCAGTGGAGAAGAAGACTTAGAAATCGTCGTCTTATAGATAAGCTTTCTCCAGGTCGGTGTGTCATACTAATCATGGCGATTAGAGCTGGAAAAAGGAGAAACTCCGTCTCCCTCAGAATAACGCAAACGAGGAACAAGTACAGTCTCAAGGGCAAACTGCTGTGTGTGTTTAAATACTGCGTCCTTCGGCCGTGTGAAGCTTTAGAAATCATCTGTATATTTATGCAGTTGGAAGAAGGATAAACGATTTACGTGCTACCTTTTAACGACGAAACATTAGATCAAAATTAGAGATACTGTTAAGGTGACGTGGGGTCGTATTTTAACTAAGAACAGTCTTGAACTGATTGGCTAAATAAAAGATTTTGAACCTGACCCAAATGACGTCGCATCGCATTGCGTGGACTACACGATGGCGCATCAAAGGAAACGCGCGCCATTTAATATTCCTGAACGTTATTGAATTTTCACCGGATGAATAATGCATCTTGTCGTTGCTGCTTTACAGTAGCTACAGGAGCTCCTTTTAGTCTGTGTCTTAGGGCAAAAGTTATATCTCTTCCCAGTTTCCGTTTCTGGTTCTTTCGTCTCTGGCGTACAACTATATGCAGTTGTAACAGCAGACTCTGTAATAGGATCCTATTAACGTTAGAAGGAATCAATCAATCAATTATCCTACGCTGAAAAGAAATCAATTTCTCTTTGACTATAATCGTAATCGTAATTGTAAACTCGACACTTCTAAAGCGTTGTGTAAAGCTAAGCGCTGGGCACCAGCTAGTTCACGAGCGCTGCGTAAAGTCAAGAGAGTAGTCAATGAGAAAAGTCTGTGGTGCGTCCGAGATCGAGTTCCAGCCGATTTCGACATGACATCAGACCAACAGCATAGCGCTTATGTGGTACATCTGTCTTTCTCTGCCTGTCTGTCTCTGTCTGTCTGTCTGTCTGTTTCTCTCTCTCACTCTCTAAAATGTCCTTCAATCGACTGGACCATCGAAGTTACTTTCTTCTGGCATATCGTGCCCTGTGAATCTCTATAGAGGGCAGACATTCGAATGAACATAATTATAAGCAGAATGATAATTGGCGACAGATAACAGCATTGTTAGGCAAAAGCAGAAGTTCATTGAATAAACTAACAAATTATGACTGACCTGCAGAGCTTCTGCTGGGTTGAGCATAATTTAGTTACAGTTCAATCGAATTTCGTGATGTTTAAATATTACTTGCATTGTACTAATTTGCTGTGGCCTTACTTGGCGATTAAGGAATTAATTTAGAGCGCTGTTTGTATAGACTTTCGCTCAATATCAACAAGAACCAAAGCAACCGCAAAAGAATGATAGACCTAATAGCGACAACAACCAAAATGCAAGTAGAATTTCTTTGACTCGAGTATTGATTAGAACATACAAGTGAAGTAAAACAAGGATAGTGAAATTCACAAAGCTAAAAAAAATGGCAATCCTAAGTAAAAGCATAATTCCCACTCTGTATGTACAATTGTACATGTATTCTATTATTATAAACATTATAAACATTGGATCCATAAAACATTGCATTTACCCTTTTACTCCATTTATCATCCAAGAATTTAAATTTAAATTTAAATTAATATGAATTTAAATTTGCTTTAACATGAATTTAAATTTGAATTTAATTTAATAGGAATATAAATTTAATTTAATAGGAATTTAAATTTAAATTTAATTTATCACCCAAGAAATATTGCCATCACTATAATTTGTTAAAGTGGTGTGTTAACCAGAATAGAGTGGGTTAAGGTAGCGTGTGTATCCGAATGAGGGTGGGGGGAGGGTGGCACACGTACCGGCGGAGCAGTTGGCCAGAGGGCTGACCCAGTCGCGTCCACTGCAGGCGATGTACCACCGTTCGTTGGTGTAGTTGCAGATGACGAGAAGCGTGTCCCCGTTGCGTGTTAGCCAGGCATTTCGTGGGGCCGTCACGTCTGGGCAACCGATCACTGCACGGAGGGGGTAGCACACACACACACACAGAACAAACAACGCCCCTTGTATACTATATTTGTACATACATCAGTTTAAATGCACTCGCAATGTATACATATAAAGCACTGGACGACGAGTGCAACGTGAACGGAGACTTATCAAAATACCATGGCGCTATATAAATACAATTGTGCGTATTGTAAACGTTAGTGCATTAGAGAAGTTAGCAGATGAGAGGAGAGTAGACAGGCGTGAGAACGAGAGACGGCAACAGACGGATGGATACAGGCGAACTGAAAGAGACATAGACAGAGAAAGAGATAGAGACAAAGAAATATGGAGGGAGGCAGAACGGGTTAGACGTAGACAGAGACAGACAGAAGCAGACACAAATGAGGTAAAGGAGTACAGATGAGTAGAGGAACACTGCACCATCATTATCATTTATAGATAACAACAATCTCAACAGATGACACATTGAACATTGGCAAGAGACTTTTATTCCTTACATGAACTTTAGCAGGATATAATTATTCACCTTGGCAAAGGCAATGATAAGCATGTCTCTTTCCCTTATTAGTTCATCGCCCAAATGGAAACTGGAAAACGACAGAATTGCATGTGGAGAGTCAATGATCAAGAACGTCCCACGAAAGTAGATATCAACATAACGGTACTAAAGTCATTGCATGTACATGTAATAACAGTCTCATGCGATGTACAGACAATATATAAAGGAACAGATAGACGAACCAACAAACAGATCGAAAGAAAGTAGACAGAAACACACATCGTAGAGCTTGACAAAAAAGAAAAAGAAGCACATCCAAAGAGGTGAAGACTTGCTTACTTACTTTTTACACACAGCGAACAATAATACAGGAACAGTTATAAGAGCTGCAGGTTTCATATATAATCATAAAATCAGCATTATTTATTTATTTATTTATTTATTTACAACGCGAGCTAAGCATTCGTTTAACCTGACTTAGCATAAAATTGGCTGAAATAATTCCTAAGACAATCCGTCTCCGTCGGAAAAGAATAACTAAATAAATAAATAACTTGCAGGGATTTAATAATGTCTTGGAAAACCATTCACAACATCAGTCCCTTATCAACTTCACTTCTTAAAAGTCAGAGACACTTGCACAACTGCACGGATAACGAAATCAAAATACACCAGTTATAGTATGCATAAAAAAAACTAAACAGTCCAGTTAACTCTAAAGCAATTTAACGCAGTAATAATTATATGATGATACAGTTGAATATATAGGCCAACACACTAAGCCATATTATTATGTAGGCCTACCAGTCCATAGACCTACGTCTAGAGCAATAATTCTGTACAATTCCTTGCATGAACATTCTTATGGGGTCAGTTTTAGTTGGTCGTTGATCATTGATGCTACAACTTCGCACTGACGCGTTGTAATTCTTTCAGTTAGTATAATTTGGTTATATATGAATCGTCCATTACTCTGCGACTAACAGCGATCGTTTACGTTTTGGCTTTACTAATAATTATAGTGATAAGGGACAGTTCTAATCAGACTTTAAGAATCAATGTGATGAAATCAGCGTATATGCAATATGCTGTGACTATACACTTCTAAACAACGCGCAACTAGGCCTACTACTGTACTGCAGAACAATTGTACATGCATATGTAGGCTATGTTGCATACTTGTATACATATGTATTATATACATGCATATGTATATATTAGGAGAGAAGTACACTGAGTACAGAGTGGGACCAGAGCGCATACGCGGAAACCGAGTCCAAGCAGACGACCAACTTGGGACCAATCTTACAGACGATAGACGACGAGAAAGCATCCGTGTCGTTTTATTATTCGCCTATGTAGTCTGCGCATGTATACATATTATGCACACAGAATATGCACATAATGTGTTTATATATAAAATAAGAGAACTTGGCCGTATGTAGGCCTAAACAAAAGACAAACTGAAATCTTGCCCCACCCGGCTGAACTCTGAACTGATCTCATTCCGGTTTCAAATGAACCCGGTGATTGTGTTCAGTGGAAAATTCAGTAGGATATGCTTATTCCGGCTCAACGTCGCAATGAGTTAGAACTTACGTTCAGGACTAGATCCCCTTGAAGTTGAACTTCGAAAATGACCCCATAAGGATGCTCTCTCTCTCCCCATAAGGATGCTCTCTCTCTCTCTGTCAATATTTAATGGTAATTAAGATAAAACTGGGAAATAAATTCTTCGTTGATGGGCCACAACGACCTCAGCCCAGTAAGTAAATAGACACTGCTGACTGCATGAGCTTGATAAGCTAGAACAGTTCTTATAACTCATGAAGCCCAAGCAATAAATGGTGCTGAATTATAATTATGCATGATTGTATTAACTATTATCTTTAAAAGGATGCTCTCAAGTTCATGCTTAGAATTGTGATCCGTCTAAACGGAGCCAAATAAAGTAGTGCAGTGAATGATACGCCTGAAAATATACATAGGTAGGGTAGAGCACTGACGTAACGAGCAGAACAACAGATTTGAAGCGAGCTGATTACCCGCTACCCCGAAAGGTCTATACTCTATAGACTCAGCAGCCATTACATATGCATGTATATGTAATTGAATGCTGAGTCTATAGACCAGGGTGGGCCAAAAAAGTTAGAACCCTACTTTCTTTCTTAATATTTTGGTCAAAATAAGCATCTTCAAATAAAATTTTACAGACTGAAAGGCAATTCATATTTACGTACAACTCCCAAATTTTACCAACATATTTCACACAGAACAAAAGTTATTCAACTTTCAGTGACGTCACCCACTGTTTCTTGATGGTTCAATAACGTTTAACAGTTTCTTGCTAATATTTCCCGCAGAAGTAGACGTCTTATGATGAAATTCTACAGGCTTAGAGGTAGCTCATACTTACATATAACTTCCTAATTTTACCAAACAATTTTAAAGGCAACAAAAGTTGCAGCACTTTTAGTGAGTCCACCTACTGTACTCTTATGATTCCAAAAAGTGTAAGCAACAGCCGTTACAAAAAAGTGCTGCAGCTTTTGTTGCATTGGAAATATATTTCGATAAAATTCAGGTCGCTATAAGTAAATATGAATTACCTTTAAACCTGTAGAATTTCATCATAATATTTCTAATTTTGTTAGGAATATTAGCAAAAAACTGTTAAATGTTATTGAAGCATCAAAAGCGAGCGGATGACGTCACTAAACGTTGAATAACTTTTGTTCTGCTTGAAATATTTTGGTGAAATTTGGGCGTTTTATGTAAATATGAATTGCCTTTCAGTCTGTAGAACTTTATTTGAAAATTCTTACTATTGACCGAAATATTAAGAAGAAACCGCAGGGTTCTCACTTTTATTGGCCCACCCTGTAGATTACGGCTTCAAAATGAGGGTAGAACAGATGGAACTCGTCTTTCAAGCTGTCACCGAATTAAATCTAACTCCATTTAAGCATCTGTTACTGTTACTCTAACATATGAAAATATGTTTGAAGAAAATTTATCACTACACAATCATGGCGACATCGACACAGTCAGGTCCATGGATGAACTAAATTCCTTCACTGAATTAGTGAATTGCAACTCCACCTATAGTCCATAATAAGCCATAAATAATAGTCCGTAATAGTTCATAATAGTAGGCGTAATAAAAATCAAAAATAATTTTATTATATTTCTTGAATTACAATTCCTTACTTTGATAATTATCACCAGCAATGCACAAACAGTATTCTTGAACTTCTCAAGTTATCACATTTTGTGTAGAATGGGGCAGACCCTCTGACTGCAAGTTGAAACTAACTCTGTATTATGTGATCATTCTGCGTGCATGTCAGTTCGAAGTTATTTGAAAAATAAAATTCCCAAACCACCTAGAAACAACAGACTTATCAGTTTCATAATAATTAACCATTAACGTTGAAATGAAGCAGTAGGCCTATATCCTAATCCTACTAACTAGAGACCCAATTTCTGATAGGCTTAATAAGTTTAGATAAAAATAAAATTGATGATACGCTGGCATCGCAGAATGCTATGAATCGATCGACACTGAATCGAGACAAAGCAATTGACAGATTGAGGACAGACTGCAATTGAAACTGCTGTCAATAGTCTGGACGCCAAATGGTCGCATGTATTGCTTCGTAAATGAATGCCACTCAACGCAATCTATGCCACTCATGACCTGCCTTCCAAGTCGAAGGTAAAATTAGGCCTAACGGTTCCCAAACAGATCTCACCGCTCGGATGTTTCTCGTTTATATATATTATCTATATAATAATATATAATTATATGTATATAAATAATTATATAAAACTTGTGATTAACATCTAGAGTCATCCAAAGTAATAGCTCAGCAGGTTGATAGTTGCTAAAGGCTTATTGCATAGACCTAGCTTTAAAGTTACCTTTAACCTATAGGCCTATAACACGCCGATCTTTTAAACGCTTGCCATTTGATCATTATTATGCGTTCCGTTGACAATTTATATTTGCGGCCAAACGAAGCTATGAAACGGTTTTCAATTTGATCCTATGGTGGTTTAAGACTGAGTCTGGTATAGTTCCGTTGTTTTTTTAATTACCTGAAATTATAAGATTCCAGAAAAGATGTCTTAAGATGTCCTCAGATCAGAGGAAAAGCGTTTAACGTTTGCATTTTATGGAAATTCATTTCGAAAGAGCAATCGCTCGACCTCATTTCTACGAAGCACCCGCAATCAGAGGCCAACAAAACAGCACAGCACATGAAGAGAAGCGACGACAACGCTGTGACGTCGCGTGCTCATGCCCAAGTGACGTTATTGTTACGTCAGTATTACGTTGTAGCTGCCCGTAATTGCGCATCACATAAAGAGTGCAGCTGCGACATCAGTCTGACGTCATTCGCGTGACCACTGACCGAATACCCCAGAAGGCGTTGCTGTAAGCGTCGTCGTTGGTCGTCGACAGCGCTGCGTCAAGTCAGAATATGTGGCTCCGGAGACACTTCTCCAGCAAACGGAACATCACGCGATTAGGACGTGAAGCCTCCAAGGGAAGGAAGGAAGGGATTGGCGATTAAGTTATTCCTCTGTAATGGACTGCCATGCATTGAAGCCGCATATGACGAATAAGCCAGTTAGCAGAGGCTAACGGTTTCCGACTGTTCACAGCTGCCCGTTCTCCCTCTACACGGACGCAGTCAATTAAATATTTATCGCGTCTGCTGCCGCAGAAGGCCGAAGAATTGTTCGTTTCTCCCTTGGCAAATTACTCTCCAGTTTTATTGCTTTGCTTCGCAAGTTGAGCACTGATCTAATCTCGTGGTATCCATGATGTTCGCCGCAGCTTAGAAAGCCGCCAGTGATGGCAATATCTGCGCTCTATATAATTCATGTCGCCGGTTCAGTATTTATTTGCTTGTCGTTGATTAAGGGGACTTTCTCTCCCTGCAGCAGCAGCAGCAGCAGCAGCACGGAGCCTCCCTGCAGCAGCAGAAGGCCCGCGACGACGACAACTCTAAATGATATACAGGACAATATAGTAGCCATTTGGTCGTTGGAAAATTGCGTCAGCCTTACCGCAACGATGTGTTCCTACTTACCGACCCACAAAAGAGTTCCCGCTACGAATATAAAAAAGGAAATACTCTTTGAAAGTTGTTTATAATAATAACTCTCAGAATGACTTCCGCATAGATATAGATACGCTGAAGACACAGAGAATTGAATAATCGGACATTGCAACGTTGAAGCAAGACACAGAAAAAGTCTGCATTCAGTTTGCGGATATTCACTCATGTAGCGGGGTTACGATGGTGGTGGTGCTGACGTTGATGGTGTGTTAGAGGAGGCAGAGGAGGGGAAGGAGGAGGAGGAGGAGGGGAATTGATTAATGATGTTTATTGACGATTATCATTAAGACAAAGAGTTGTAAGGAAAGGAATTAGAAGGAGGACGGCGAGAGATAATTAAAGTGCTTAAATGTGCTGTCGAACCTGCGGCCTATTTTAAGTGGCTAAGCAGATCTGGCTAAGCTTTAGCAATTATGTGTAAAAATGATGTCAAAACAGTCTCTGGCCTACTTTCGTAGCTATTGATTCGTAACTCGGCTCGTCATTAATTTTGACAATGTCAACACTGAAATCCAGTTCCCACGAGTCCACGACGCACAGACCGTGTATAGGCCTACATGCAATTATTCATATTATGATTGTTCCACAATAGCCTTATATGTTAACTCATAGAAAAATTGCAAAAAAATTGCCAGTCGTTGCTTTGAGTCAGATACTGCCCTCAGCCTCATCAACAACAGCTTTGGTAGCCCAAGGCTTGAAAAATATTGGACATCACTAGCTTAGTCTGTTAATTTGCATCAGATTTCAGGTTTCAAATTATGGAAATATGTTGAAGAGGTTGGTCGTTAATTGGTTTGTCTCGTACTAAGCGAGTCGTTGGCACTTAAGATGCAACAGCAACCATTTCAAGAAGACAACAACGAAGTCTTCCAGCAGGACAATCTCACACACAAATCAATAGACGAAGACATTCACACATACAGATTATAACCAGATTCGGTGTGGCAAGAGGCATGCAGACAGAGATAGAAGACGGGTCAAATAAGGAGAAAGAGGTGGAAGTGGAGGAGGAGGAGAAGAAGAAGTTGAAGAAGAAGTAGAAGTAGAAGAAGAAGAAAAAGAAGAAGAAGAAGAAGAAGAAAAACAACAACAACAATAACAACAACAAAAACAACAGTCACTTAAGGTGGTCATGAAGTAACCATGGATATTAAGTATTGACGCCATCATTGTCTTAGTCTCGGCATATGAGGACGGGTGGCTAGTCCTCACCCTCATCTTCCCACTGACAGTGTGTACGGTAGAGTACTACACATGTAGCACTAGCTGAATGAGTTGGCTAGCTAGTGGCGCAGATGGAACAGAAATCACGTGCCAATGTTTTGCCTTGACTGGGATTTGAAACGACAACCTGTCGGCCGACACCCAGTACATTAACTATAAGGGGCTTTTACCCCCACCCTAAAAAACCGGGATCAAAAGAACATTTTTCTGCAACTTTACAGCAGATATGAATGTCATGCTCACTAATCTACCGTAACGAACAACCCTTGATAAGAAAGAATGACCTAACGACACCTTCAGCTTGATTATACGCCACATCAAAGCACAGTAGCCTACGTGTACAAAACTGTACATACAATCAGTGGCAGCGCCAGCTATTGAGGCTACTGTTCAATCTCATCAAGTCCCATCTGATTCTTAAGAGTTGTTTGCAGGTCGATGAAAGAATGCTTTTAGAGCATTTCAAATTGAATTGAGAGTTCACAACATAATAATTTTCACATAATAATTAGGCCTATTATTCACTTCACATGGGGCGTGTGCGGAGCAATGGGATAGTCGATGCCTTGCGTCCGAAGGGTCGCAGGTTCGATTCAGACCCGAGCCACCGCGTAAGGACC
>JAQFXW010000531.1:0-18301 GCA_034693945.1 Dendrobaena attemsi
GTTCATTCACTCGTTGTGATGTGTTCTTGAACTCATGCACATTCTGACTTGTTAATGGCCAATAAGTGCATGCGCCGTCAACACAATAGTTTTACTTACACACGTGGTCTACTTATTCACTGACGCGCTGTTTCACTCATACGTTCGTTAGCCTCGATTAGGTCACTGTTATAGCATACAGAGTCTTATAAATCCTCCGCAAGGGATAGGGTAATATTTCGTTGCTAGGTTAGGCCTGCATAGGCCTATATGGCTGCTTAGATTTTAAAGCGAGCTCCATATTGCTCTTGGTGTTCCGTGTTTTTGTTGGGCTGCAAATATGACTGACAAAAGAATAAGCAGAGGCTTCTATCCATCCCCACTATAGTGGCACTAGACAACCTTGCTCACGGGCTCAGTCCCTCTCCTTCATTCCCCCTCCGTTCGGCCAGTATTCTCCTCTCTTTCAGGACTCAGATTGCCACCGGTGAGTTTTAGTTCATTTCTGATTAGATAAAATAACACAATAATCTGTTGAAGAAAAGTGTATCTGTGACAAGACTGTAACTGCGAGTCAACACTCTGAAACTTGTAGAAATTGTAATCAAAATTGAAAAGAAACACTTCACTCTGTTTTCCAATGGGCTCAAGTTGCACCTGCCCCGAATAGGGATAGAAGCCCTGAACATAATTCCTGTATTTATCTCCTTTTGTGTAGGCCTACAAGTATATCTGCTTCGTGTAATCTCGCAGGTTTTCTTTCTGTGTTTATCAGGTTTAGCCTGTCGATTGTCGATTTTAATCCGATAAAAGGACTAAAGGAGCCTAAATTGGCCTAAATGGACTTCGTCTAAACAGAAGAAGCCGGGATTTCTCGTGCTGGGCTATTTCTGTCCATACATCGTCTACAAAGGACAGGCAATTTCTGCGTTCAAAAAGGAACCAAACGAAGTGAACTGAAATAATTGGATGATGAAGAAAAGCACCAAAGACCACTATACCATAAACGAAACACGCATAGGCCTATACCTCTCCATTGACCGAAAACCACATCTCATGCAACCACGAGAACAGTTTATATAGCGCCGAACTAAGCAAAACTCTTTCAGGTCAATGCAATAATACTGCACGCACAGTCGTCTAAAAAGAAGTCCACCGTCTGATAATAGAAGTCAAAGGCGATCGTTGACTGACTGCAGCGTGCAAGGATGCTTGTCTAAACTCTATTAATTTCTAGTATGGTTCGTTGCGTTGACAGAACTCTGCTGACGGTAGGAGGAGGATCGTGTATACCTAAGCAGTCTAAGTATGCCTGAGAGTCATCGTCCGTGTTTGCTTCCATCAGGCATCGTTTACACGAGTAGGCTTGTGTAAAATTGCTTGACGGCTATAGTGTGTGTGTGTATAAGTTACGCATCTCATTACGGGTCCACCGTTCAAGAGAGACTGTTATATGCCTACGGTTTGTTTGATCGGACTTCTTAATGTCCCATATGCGAGTATATACAGCGGCGACTGATCGACCTATAGGCCAACCAACAGAGACCCAGAGTCTCATCTCTACTTAACAGCAGACGCCTGTCAACTGTTCCTTTTCCTGTTCACAAATATTTGCATCAGTTGTTTTTCAATTTAGGCTTTATATAGAGTCTATATTATAGACGACCGACGGCATGGATTTGAAAATTATCTAGAGTTTATAATAAAAGTCAGTAAGAGAGAAGATAAGTGAGTGGAGAAAAAAAAGAAGGCTATATGGACGCCCTAGATAAACTAAAAAGCAGAACGAGAGACAGACAGACAGAGAGACAAAGAGAGAGAGACAGACAGACAGACAGACAGATAGAGACAGAGAGAGAGAGACAGACAGAGACAGAGCCAGAGACAGAGAGAAAGAGAGAGACTGCTGGCGGTTAAAGTTTAACTATAATAATTATTATTACACAATCTATTCTACAGTTTAACCAATTCTATTTGGGTGTTATGCAAGAAATCGACTTCTGTGAATTCTACTCTTTTGCATGTTTGTCGGTCTGTGAGATTTTCGATTCAATATTCACTTTATCTTATATCACTCTCTTCTATTTCTTTTCAGAAAAAGATTATTTCTTTGCTTAACTCAGTTATCGCATTCGCCGACTCTACGTCTTTGCATTCAGATATAATATAATTATGTCTGCCTCCCTCTCGACTCTCCAATCCCCCTTTCATAGTTTGTCTCTCTGTCCCCTAAGTCTCTCTCTTTGTCTCTCTGTTCGTCTCTCGGTTCCTCTCTGTCTATCTGCTTCTTCTTCTCTCTGTCTTCATGTCTTTCCCCTCTGCCTTTCTGTATATCTGTCTGTCTGTCTGCTGGTCTGTCTGTGAGATGATGAGTTAAATAGGTCTCGTGTTCTGTTTCTTCTCGACTCAGCGTTAACAGAATGTTTACAGCTCGTCTGGCGTTGTTTGCATGGTACACGTGTGTCTGGGATTAGAAGAGACTGAATTCCGTTGGGGGTTAGTGGGTCTGGATTATTTGCCTCTGCAGGTTGTACACGTTCAGAGTGTGTGAGGATTGCGTCGACTCTTGCGTGTCGTCATCAATCAACCTCTAATGCCTCTCTTCACGTAATAATGACGTCGTCTGCATTCATTTCAACCTACATACTCCGATAAGCGGTTGGTACAGCAGTACGACCTGCACTAGCATGGTCAGTGTTACCGCGCTCCTTGGCTTTTTCCCAAGATCTTGTTTTTTTTAGCTCCTTGGTTTTTTGTGAGGTGTGGACGACTTGGCTGTTTTCTTGGCATAGGGAACTATGCCACATAGGGAAACTAGATTGTCCACTTTCAAATGGTTTTCTGGAGAAAAATATAAAAAAAATACATAAAATAAGGTCGTCAGAAATTCTGGAGGGATTTTTCGCTGAAAATTAGGAAATAGCCTATGATAAAAAGTTGTCAGAAACTTTGAAGAATATTCCGCAAAAATCGGACATTTCGAATTTCTTTCCCGGACAAATCGGTGAAATCTCGAAGAAATCATTCATTTTTAAGTTGTTTATCGAACCTTGACTTTTCTTGGCTTTTAACCATAGGCCTAAACTTGGATTTTTCAAAATTTTGAGTGGTAACACTGAGCATGGTACGCACCACACTATCGGCGTACACTTCCCACTCAAAAGATATTTTAAAACTGGTATTGTTTTGTCATAAGCACGCTGTAAGAACCAATTTCTTTAAAATTCAAGCTTTAGATAAGATCTGATCACCTGAATTACGTTGCTTTACTCTTGAAACTAGTCATGATAGCATAGTTCCATGCAATTAAAAATCCTAATCGTTGAAATATGCGAAAACGAGTAAATTTTTCTTGCCTTCATGTAATTATGTGTTCAGCCATAGGCCCTATATAACTTCGTATTTTACAACTGCCTATTGTTACAAGCTTGCTTCTGCTGATTTCAACCAAACAGAAGCAACCAAGAAGCCTAAACGGTGACACTTCTCAACCATAATGTATTGCTATTCACTCAGAGGTCAGCACACAATAAATGCGCTATACAAATCAGTAACTAGATTCGATCAGTGTCATTTGTATGATGAACGCACAGAGCCATTGGTGCCAGAAACGTAACTGAATGATAGCAACGGACGATCGATATCTGTACATGTGACGCTGACCCAAAGCGCTTAGTCATCGATTTAAGCTAAGCGCTTATCCAGTTATTGTAGGGTGAGGACTGAGGAACTAACAACAGCATCTGACATATTCTGGTTCCAGCAACCAGCGACTGATTGGCGGGAGAGAGAGGGAGAAAGAAAAAGAGAGAGAGTGGCAGACAGACAGACCGACAGACAGAGTTACAGAGACAGACAGGCACAGAGGATAGGACAATTAGACTGCAGACGGAACTCTGGATAACAGTCAAAGTATGAAACAAAGTTTAACTTCATCCAGGAAGGTCACCACCAACCTTCGATCATCTTCTGTATAGACTAAGAAAGTCTTAAATTGTAAGCTTATTGTAAATTTATAATCGCAATAGTAATCTGATGTGGCGTCACTTTTGGAGAAACTCATTTAAGCGACGTGTAACAAGGTGAAATCAAATTTGAACATAAAACATCAATCAATTCATTTTATTCTCAGCCAAACAAAGAACGTTGCTGAAGAGTTCTAAGAAGGAATAAAATACTTGTTCCGTTCTTTTCATGGAGACGAAAGGTTGGCCCATAAGGGACCATGGTCCCGCTGGACAGAGCTACCTTTGTACACAAAACAACAGTTCAGATGGCGACACATAGAAGATAGAGGCCTATTAGCTGAAATCATTAGTAGAAACTCAACGTAGCTGACTGACGTAAACCAAATCTTCTAGTGCTCAGACATAATCTTAATAGTGAACGCTTCGTTATCAGTCCACAGCAGAACGCATTAATATTCTGACGAGCCTATAAACATTTCACAGCGAGCTGCTTCTTCTAAGACATGTTGTCATCACTGATAGCACAATAGACACGAGAGAGTCTGGCTCATGTCTTTAGAAGTAACTTAGGCCAAGCTGATTGGACTACAGCAACAGCCTCTGCTGCTTAGCTTGAGCGCAGAAGGGTTGATCAAGAAGCCGCAGAATGCTGTGTAATAGTCAGCTCCATTGCCTGGTGATCAAATGCAACCATGTCACTTGCAATATATCTGCACTGACAGTCAGTTCACAAGAAGAACGTTCTCAAAGTGACGATAATGGTGTTTACATAAACGAAAATGTCGCAATTATTGGGAAAGCCAGTCTAAATTTGGGAAAGGAACTAAAGAATTGTAAGCCAATAGGTCTATAAGCCTATATTTAATCAAACTATAGGCGGAAGTTCCCGCAGAAATATGGAAGCCGTACGCAGCACAATATGTGGTGCATTTAGTAACAGTGCACTTAAGCTTTATATTCTTAAGGTTGTTTGTTGTTGTTGTTGTTGTTGTTGTTGTTGTTGTTTTTGTTGTTGTTGATGACGACGATGATGATGATGAAGATGAGGATGAGGATGAGGATGATGACGACGACGACGACGACGATGATGATGATGATGATGGTGATGATGATGACAATGATGATGAGGATGACGATGATGATGATGATGATGATGACTATGCATGATAGTAATGATTTGGTGCAGGTGCAGCATGTGATAACGACGGTTGGTGTTGGCGGCACTGAGCAGTGGTGCATGGATGGGATACAATTGTGATCATTCGACCTTTGTCTCTTTTCGTTGTGTCGTCGAAATGCATCTGCAGAGCAAATGACAGATAACGAAGAAACCGAGCAGACCCTCCTCTCCTTCTCGACTATGTCTCTCTGTCTTTCTCTGTTTTTTTCTCTTTCTGTCTGTCTGCCTGTCTGGCTCTCTCCGTGTATATATATATATGGTACATATATAATGTATATATAGATCTAATACACGACGCATGCATTGCTCGCTGTATAGGCTACACGGTGTGTGCTTCAAATGGACGAATGCTTACATCGCTGAACGATGCATTATTAACAGAGCGATGATGGTCGTAGTTGGTTGAGTCTTATAGTCACATCACACGTGGAGTAATCGACCGCTGCTGCTGCTGCTCAAACACATTTCGATATAATAGACTGCCAATAACATTATATCGGATTACATTTGTCGAGGCGGATTAAGACGGTAAAGATATCAAGTATAATCGTTGCATGACCGAGGACAATAGAGATCATTTATTCGTACCCATCGCCGCCAAATAGCTGGCGTCAGCAATTGATGATGATTTTGTATGCACTACATATTCAAATTTTAGCATCAGTCATAAAGTTTTAGCTTTGGCATTGTAAATATAATGTGAATGATTAACGCCACTGATTTAACTAAAATATGTTTTTATTCAGACTATGGTATGCTGGTTTTGTAAAAAAAGCGCCTATTTATTTATTAATTTAAGAGACGCGGTTGATTGTGTGCAATTGGTAGGCATTGGAATGGAGTTCAGATGCGCAGCAGAAGTGCGCATTCGATGGACATTGACGGTTCTTAATACAACGCTCCTTGCATTTGGTAACATATTATGCTTTTTCTTATTATGGGGCCATCAGCTGTAGAAGCTACTACTGCTTCTGTTGTCTAGAATATTATTCTACTCTATAAGTCTTCTCATGCAAATGCATTGTCATGTTTTTACAATGAAGTATAATATGACACCTTAAACGCCCTATGTAATACATATATATATATATATATATATGTGGGTGCGTGTGAGCAGTGGGAATTTTCAATGTCTATTTCCATCGTAAATAATCGATTTATATTCATAAGCAATTTCCTATATAAAGACTTCCTGCAGTTGCGAAAACGGAACTTCGAAGGATTAAGCCTTAAGGCAATACAGTGTATGCATACAATGTACATGTACGATTATATGCAGACGTTGGTTGGCTTATTATTTGTTTAATGTCGCCATGTCATATTCGTGGTGATAAGCGTTATACACTCCTGCATTTAACCGGGCTTGGAACTGGCATTACATGATGGAGTTGTGTCTAACAATCATGCACTCTGTCACATAGTGCGGGATCACATGGAATGCACGACATCGAAAAACATTTCGTAAAGCTCTCTCTAATTCAATCTCTTCATCGTCATCATCATCACCATCACCATTATCATCATCATCGTCATCATCACCCTCATCCTCATCATCATCGTCATCATCATCATCATCAACATCGTCATCATCATCATCATCATCATTAGCAGCAGCTCCATTATGGTCGTCAGTTCCTTCAATCATCCATTTGGCGGTGATGGGTACAAATAAATTATTGCTCTGTTGACATGTCATTTGTCAAGTCCATTACAGTCCCCTTAGTGTTGGTTCCAGCGATGTCATGTCATCCATGGTCTATCCAGCCAACGTAGGCCTACTGAGATATGTTGTGTAGGCCTATATATAATTGTTAAAATTTAAAAAAATTATATATATAGTCTGCGTTTTTGTTTTTTTCCTCGAATCTGGTATGACGTGCATTTAGTGAGTTCTGTCAGCTGGTTTGTTCTTTTCGCATGTCCAGACCATGAGCAGAGTCAGTGGCGTAGCTAGACGATATGCCGCCCAAGGCGGCGACCGAAAACTCCGCCTTCTGCATGTGCTAAAATGTTTCTAATGACTTTTTTAGCAATTCGCTCGAGATTTTTCTAATTACCCAGCCAAATAATTTGCTAGCTATCTTCTTCTGCCGCCTTTTGCATTTCCCATCAACATTAACACTTACGACCCTGTTTTTAGTCATCAATCCTATTTTCACTACTTTTCTGTTTCTTCAGTCCCCGTTTTGCCGCCCCTACAGAAGTGCCGCCTGGGGCGTTTGGCCCCCTCTGCCCCCCTATTGCTACGCCACTGAGCAGAGTTGTTTGGATACATGTGTATGATTGTCTCGTCATTTTTCTGTGTTCCTGAAGAATAAATCGGCTACCATCTTTCGTACACATCACGTGCTGTTCTACAAATAAAATTTGCAGTACTAAAATGAATTTAAGCAACTGTTAAAGCTGTTTTGTAAAGTTGAAAATAGCTAAAGATGTTAAATCTTGACACCCGATTTGAAATAATTAACCATGACTTTTTATTAGGAAGAGAAGGAGTTGTTCAGTTTTTAAAGTTCCTTAATAGAAGCCCTACGGCCAGTCATAATCAATCGCTAGGAATTCTTTTCTATATTAATAGTCTGGCTTATGTCGCACTGTTCAACATCCTCCCATTTCAATTGATTGGTGTTCTGTCAGCTAACTCTTACATCCGGCTCCAGTCGCTGACTCCGTAGTATAATATTGATTCACAGCATTTGCACTTCAGAAGGGGTTCTGAGTTCGAAGACCCCTAGAAAAAAGACAGGTTTTGAGATGAGAGAAGATACAGAAATACTTACAGAGAGAAAGATATAGACCACAGAATTCCATAGAGAGGGACTTGTGCTAGCAAAGGATTGAGCCTGGGCAATTCTTGTCCTGACACGTGGCACAAAAAGGTCAAAGCGGGTAGATGATCGAAGACCTCGCAATGACGTCGCAGAGTGAAGACAGCGCAGTATGTATGTACAAGCTGGGCCATAAAAAGGAACCCCCTGCGTGTTTGCCAATATTTCCGCCAAAAGTAGAAATTTTTATATAAAATGTTACAGACTGAAAGGCAGTTCATATTTGCTTGCAACTTCCAAATTTCACCAAACAGAACAAAAGTTATTAAACTTTTAGTGACGTCACCCACTGCTTTTTGATATCTCAAAAACGTTTAACAGTTTGTTGCTGATATTTCCGTCAAACGTTGAAATATTTTAATGAAATTTCACAGGCTTAAAGTCACATAATATTTACACATGAAAGCCAAATTTTACCAAAATATTTTAAACTCAACAAAAGTTACAGCACTGTTGTGTGTAACGCATGTTGCATTACACTTGTTTAATTCATCAGAATTCAGAGGGTGTTCTCGCTAAAAATGCTGTGACTTTGTTTTACTTTGGAATACTTGGATAAAACTTGACTATAATCTGTAAGTGTGAATTACCTTTAAGCCTATAAGATATCATTAAATTATTTCAACATTTGGCGGAAATATTAGTAACAGACTGTTAACGATATTTGAACCTTCAAAAGCAGTTTTTGAGACTTCAAAAATAGGGGTTGAGCTCACTAAAAGTGGAATAACTTTTGTTCTGTTTGAAATATCTTAAGGAAATTTCGCAATAATACGTAAATATGAACTGCCTTTCAGTCTGTAAAGTTTGTGTAAACATTCCTACTTTTGACAATATTATTAGTCAAAAACGTAGGGATGTTTCTTTTTTGGCCCACCCTGTATATATGGATAGCTAGGTCCAGGGTGGTATTAAGGCGGAGGCGGAGGAGGCTGCAGCCTCAGGCACAGGGCCTCAAATAGGCCCAGCCGTGGCGCCGCTTATACTGGCACGAATAGGCCCCATCGGGAAATTCGGATATTTCAACCTACCTCACATTCCAAATGTTTAACTGTAACTGCCTATCTAATAGGCTACATCGACTCTGCATGTAGCAATACATTTCACCGATTATAGAAATTATCTTTACTTATCTTTACTGTTCATTTTCTGCCTTCATTTCGTCTATTTACAGTTCAAATCGAAAACACTTTTAAAGTAGGCCTACTGTTTATGTGTTCAATAGGCCTATACTTAATGGCACGTTAGGCCTATTGGCCTATTATTTATCTGATTTTGTGATTTTTTTCTTCTTCAAATAAATCAATAGCCGCGATATAAACCATGAAAAAAATACTAGAGCGGATGGGAAAAAGCAAAATGTAAGAAAGTTGAAACGTTACAAAAGGTTCCGGCAGTAGGTCTAACTAAAAAGATTGCTGATTTCTGTCAACTGCAAAACAGTAACAAGTCTGAAACTGAATCGAATATTGAAATTGGTCCAAGTTCAAACACAAATAGTGAGACATACTTTTGAAACTGCTGATCAAGACCATGAATAGGCTTTGGTTATAGGCCTATTAGTTATAATTTTACTAAGTTTTTTTTTCTCAACTGAAGCTCATTACAAACCATTTAAGATCAACCATTGGCCAAGAACGATTAAATGCGCCGTTACTGTTGTGCATGAAAAATAGACAACTTCAACAGCTTGATTTATAATCTGTTTATCTAGCTGAAGAATTTGCGACTAAAAATATCGAAAAGTTCATGTCTAACAGTCTTAGATTTCAATAGGCCCTAATTGAACAAACGGTACGAACTCGTGACTCGTCGAACTGTCGACTGGATTCTGTGGAACTTCAACTCACAAAAACTGCAATTTCATTTAAAATTATTAGTAATTTATTGCATAGATGTCTTAGTTTGATTGCTTAAAATTATTTTTAAAAA
This sequence comes from Dendrobaena attemsi, assembly GCA_034693945.1. Classification (NCBI taxonomy): domain Eukaryota; kingdom Metazoa; phylum Annelida; class Clitellata; order Crassiclitellata; family Lumbricidae; genus Dendrobaena; species Dendrobaena attemsi. The sequence goes on from JAQFXW010000531.1 coordinate 9,888, forward strand.
TTGCTTTATATATTGGAAAACGATGCTAACTGCGTTGAACATAATATAAAGAACATCTCCTATGATCTTTGTTGTCGCCTTAGTGCTCTAGGCCTACATGTACATCATTAATGTTGTTGAAATAGGCCCAATTCAAATCTACAGCCTCAGGCCCAATCGGCCCTTAATCCGGCCTTGGCTAGGCCTATATAGTAGGCTGTTATTCCCACAGACGTTCGAGCCTGAGTATTATTTTGATGCATGGATGAGTGCTTTTGCTGAGCAAAATTATTGATTGTTTGGATATGTAGAAATAAACAGCATTGTACTAGATATAGGCCTATGTCAATTTGTATCTCGGTGAGAGATAGAACTGTCATATAAAGAAACGAAAGCTGGAATACGAGCCTAAGTAATACACCGTATACTATCACATGTGATATATAATTATATCATTCGTTACATATAGCACCATTCACCATACATCCATCACTCTATGAGTGACATTATGTTTCAACCACTAGAGGACAGACGTATAACAACATAGATTTGATGTACGTAGTTTAACCTCTTAGACATAGAATTTGATGCGCTTGCTAAAGGCATTTTGTTACCCAAGTGTCAGATAGTGAGTTACTTAACGATTAATGCTTTTTGTGCATTTTACTCACATCACATATAAATGCATGCACACATACATAAATAAATACCACCTACCTATACACATGCATGCATGCGTGTATACCCGAGTACACAGTTAAATACATACATACATATAATCATACACTGCGATACACACATACATAGAGCCTACATCAATTTCTTGTGGGACGCGGTAGTGTAGTGGTAAAGGTCGTAGCCTTGCAACCGAAGAGTTGCAGGTAGGGATCTTTAGCAAGTCTTTCACTAACAATTGCTCAAGCGCTTCGGCGTGTAAAACTCCGATATCTGCGGGCTGTAATTGTAACTACTCTGAGTAGTGGTCTGCATGAGGCGGTATAGACATACATAAATACAATACAATAAAACACATAGCCTACGTATACACATACATATGCAGTTATACACACATACACGCATACATACATCGTGGATCTTTAAGGCCTTTGAGATTCTCTTCAAAAGACACTATATTATAATTGAATAGCTGCGAATAGTCACCGCAGATGTCTCATCGTGACCTTATTCAATTGATAGGTTTCATTCAGATGGCTCTGGGTCTTCTTGTCAACCAAGGACTTCCCTTCGATCGTAACACTCCTCCTCCTCCTCCTCCTCCTCCTCCTCTCTGGACAACAGGAATCGTGGTAAGATCCTGATCAGTGTTGCTCATGCGGCCTAGAAACGCATTCACATTTTACTGTTAAAAGTTCACAATAAGGTCTTTAACTCAGCAATTTATTTTTATTAAGCTGTAATTGAAGCCTTTTACACCATTAAAAACCGTCCAAAATCCAACTAGGAACATTTCTCCACCACCGTAATTCGCAATGTCTTTTATAGAGCCTATCCGTAATTTCGTGTCGACAATAATCATGACTGTTATATTTAGGGGCATACAATTTATATGGCGCCGTAACAATACTATGTCAGGCTAGCCTAGTTAGTATGTGACACCCTAACGCAAGCCGACAAGCACCCTCTATAGCCTATAGAATAGACTAGAACTATAATCTAATCGTGAAAGGATTTCTACAGCAGCGCAAACGACTTCGATCGATGATCGAATCTGGGAACAACGGACAGAATAGAGACCGAGGTCAGCAAGAATCCTTCGAATGGAATCAGTCGACACCTATTATGGCTATACATGTATATATGACCGACCGTCTCTGCAATGTGTGTGCATGGCTTTTGTTAATTGGATTTTATGTAGTGCGATGCATTCGAGGTTTCCAGACGTGGTTCTAGCGTGACGCTCAGAAATCAGGAGACTTTTATCGCTAATGACCAACAACACGCAACAGACCCTCGTAGAATTATCTATAAAACAGATATCTGACTGTTTCTATGCATTACGTGCCTTCTTATAGTAAGAATGGTGCTTACACATACATGAGATGTAGCCATAAAATAGAGTAAATTTGTAAATAAGAGATGATGATAATAGGCCTAATCTTATCAGCATTCGAACAGATAGACAAGCGTAGAATGCAGTTCTTGTATAATCACAAGTTACTACAGGAGTCGAATTCAACGACCATTCATTCTACTTCTCAATTTAGATCGCCTCCCTTATAGCAAAATAAGGTTGAGTCGACATAAAGGGAGGTTGCTTGAAGCGAACCGGGATCTGAGACTCTTCCTACTAAATTATTTGTGTTCATGAGGGAGTATATAGGCTTAAGTGTGCTAACACTGATTATTGCAGGAATATAGTCAATGAAGCTTATATGATGGCTATAATTGGGTGCCAGGTCACAAAAGAGTCATACCTCAAAACCATATAATTCATGACCGATATTTTGTCAATTTATTCAGCTTTAGGTGTAAATATCTCTGCTTCCCTCTCAGCCCGAACTTCTATCGCTGCAGGATGAGACAAAACATAAATTGCGTTAGATCTATAGTTATTGACATCTGTGGAAGAGCGATATGGAACGTAGGGAACTTGTCGGATTTCCATTTACTTAATCAGTGCCATAATATGAGTTCCCTTTGAATTCTACAACAATGATAGAATCACTCGATGGAATTCACTTTTTCCTTTCTCCTTTGCTACTACTGCAGTCTGCCTCATTGCAATAGTAAATCCCTATATATCTTTCTACCATGGTATCCTTTTATATAATTATATCATAGCATCTTTCTATATATTCCTTTGCTATAGTATGGTTTCAATGCGATATCGTCCTTAAATAGACCCACTATACTTTAGCTGGTGGCTCTTTAAGCTATAAGGCTTAAAACACACAGGTTTCAGGGTATACTGTGTATTCGCTATTTTCAATAACAAAATTAATGTTCTTTGTATCTTATCGCAGACGAGTTTCGTGGGAGCTTCAGGGCTGACTTCACTTTGCTCTCGACCTGCAAACCATCAGTTGGTAAGCATTACGTAATCAGGTTTTATATGTGATCCATATTAGTTGTTATCCTCGAATAAGTTCACAGTGAGAAGAGACTCAGTCCATTCGATTATCTAAATAATTCTGTCTCTGATTGGGCGATATGAGAGGAATTCAGGTAATCCACTCGACCACTTCATACACAGATAATTAATCAAATGGATCTCTTTCTGTAGGTCTACACTCGTCATTCTCCTCTGTCTCTCTATCTCGCCCTTTCTCTATGTCTCTGTATGTCTGTCTGTCTGTGTGTCTATTTGTCTGTCTCTTTTATTCTCTCTATATATACACATATGTATAATATATTATAGTTTATATAGTGAACTACATTATTTATAGTATTTATTGAAAGTGCCAAATGTATGGTATTAATGAGATAAGCAACTCGGCGTCTTCAAGACGGATTGGAGGGGCAAAGAAGAGCCTCACTTCTTGCAGCAGCAACAGCAGCAGCAGCAGCAGCTGCGTAGTCTGTAAGGCTTCTCCGTTTTCTTCCCATGCTCTGTTTACAGGTCGTCGATTTGCTTAAGCACTTCTCTAATCAATTTGGAAAGGCTGGCCACATGAATTTCAGATGAATGGATGATCAGACGAGAGCGGGAATGAATGAACGAGTAGAGAAATGAATGAATGAAGTAGATCTAATGAATGGTCCAGAATAGGTCAATGAATATTAATGAAACAGTCAATTGTTATTTATTCGCCACAGGTTGACATAATAAGCGCAACTTAGAAAGGCAATAATAGATCTTCAGAGGACTTATTTTCTAATTCGGACATAATATAATTTATGATATCATAATTTGACAGCAGAATGTTGTAAGAAGACGAGAAATTAGACTGAGGGGAACGAAAACTTATGTGTAGCCTATTATATTCGTATAATTATACGGTGGAGGTGAGTTTAATCTACGGACGGGAGGGAGGGAGCAGTCTTCTGGGCATGTGAGTTGTGTCCAAACAGTCCATGCCGATGACTGAGTAGAGAAGGTTATCGGCAGCCCCCCCCCACATAGGCCTAGATGCATTGTTGAATAGCATTTTTTAAGGGGGAGGGAGAGAGGTATATCAATGCACCTGAACGAACCTCAGAAAGACTAGCGAATGACTTAGCCATGGCCGTGTGCGTATAGTTAAGCGGTCTTGAAGGGTTCAACCCCTCACGAAATTAACTCTGTCAATCAATAGAGAAATTATATGCTTGGATGAAATTTGTGACATTTCCGACCATATTCAATGCAGAATCCCCGACAGTGTTTTCTTACCATGGCTCTGACCATAGTAGAAGAATTATTGCTAGTGAGCAGTGCATCTGCTCTTCGATTAGCTACATGTATCAGTGTGTCACCTTAGCGTTCCATGTTCCAATGACATTGAAGTCAAAGCCATTCTCTGTCGCAGTCTGAAGAGAAACGAAGGTAGTGGCTCGCTTTCATTTTTGCTCTTTCTCGACTCTCGACCGAAAGCTAATCGAATATTTATTAAGTCCTCCGTCGCTTCATCGATCAACGCGACTTAGAATACTTGTCTCCAGTTGTATAAATCTTCATTAGGCCAACCTTTATATAATATAATTATATATAACTCTGTTTCCGTCGCTCTGCCTGTCTGTCTACATATGTCTAGCTGACTTACAAATTCACCGAAAGCCCTATTTCTTCAACCCCTTCGTCTCCTCAACTTCATATCTGCTTGTAATGCATGTCTCTTTATGTTCGTCTCTCTGTCTTCGTCTCTGTCTATATTTTTGTACCTTTCTCCCTCCCTTTCTCCCTCTGTCTGTCTGTCTGTATGTATGCGTCTATATCTCTGTAAGCGTATGATTATGTACAACGCATGCAGTGCAGTCATTTCTATGATACGCGATAAGCAAATTTGGAAGCAGGAAATCGAGTCTGGGACGCATAGAAACATGAATGATTGCAGACAGATAGCGAGTCAGCCATGTGGACAGACTCGATAGGCAGACTGACAGGCAAGCAAACTGATAGTCGGCCGAGCAGATAAGTAAGCAGGCGGATAGACGAACCGAATGAATGGTGAGTGTGTACATGCGATTCAGTCTCTGCGAATAGCATATTCACCTATCGCTGCAATGGGTGTACTGCAAAGGCAGAAAATCAAAAGGCAGAATATCAAAATGCAGAAATTAAAACGCAGAAAGTCAAAAGGCAGAAAATCAAAAGGAAGAAAATAGATAATGCAGAAAATGAAAATGCAGAAAACGGATAACGCAGAAAGTCAAAAGGCAGAACAGAAATTAAAACGCAGAAAAGGGATAACGCAGAAAGTCAAAAGGTAGAATATCAAGATGCAGAAATTAAAACGCAGAAAATCAAAAGGCAGAAAATGGATAATGCAGAAAATGAAAAGGCAGAAAACGGATAACACAGAAAGTCAAAAGGCAGAATATCAAGATGCAGAAATTAAAACGCAGAAAATGAAAAGGCAGAAAATGAAAAGGCAGAAAATGGATAATGCAGAAAATGAAAAGGCACAAAACGGATAACGCAGATAATCAAAAGACAGAAAAATCAAAAGGCAGAAAATCAAAAGGAATAAAATCAAAAGGCAGAAACTCAAAATGAAGAAAATCAGAAAGGCAGAAAATCTAACGCTATTCTCAATCAGGGCATGAGCAACCCCGCGTATAAATTCGGCAATATTTCTGCGGCCGCGTTGAAGTTCGCTCATCAGTGTTGTCGAGTCATGTCGACCAGTGGTTGACCTAATAATAACTATTATGTCAGGCATCGTATTGCGAATTTGTTCCAGCGCTGCCGGGACTTCGGCTGTCGGCAAGTACGCCATATGCGTGCGTGAAGAGCGTGGCGAGAGTTCAGATCTAACTAATGGAATGTGGAGGCTCTGTCGACGATGAAGCTGAGGAGCACCTGATCATGGACGCCTGTCACTTGCAAACCCATGGTCCATGGTCAGAGGATACCGCTATATAGTCTAGGCCATAGTCCATGAATTGAGAACAGTTGAACGAACTGTCGTGGGGCAGTCGAGGAAGTACCATCGGCAAGCCACAACTTTTGATTTTCTGCCTTTTGATTTTCTGTCTTTTGATTTTCTGCGTTATCCGTTTTCCGTCTTTTGATTTTCTGCCTTTTGATTTTCTGTCTTTTGATTTTCTGCGTTATCCGTTTTCCGTCTTTTGATTTTCTGCGTTATCCGTTTTCTGCCTTTTGATTTTTCTGCGTTAGGCCTATACGTTTTCTGCCTTTTGATTGTCTGCCTTTTAATTTCTGCATTTTGATTTTCTGCCTTATGCAGTGCTCCCGGCCTATGTACTGTAGGTATAGGCCACTGCTAATTTCAAAATTATGACGATTTTTCTAAAGAAACATTCAAATAATGCAGTTAGTACTCCTATCAATTGAGTTTATACCATAGGCCTAAGCATATTGTATATAGGCCTAGTATACTTTCTAGCCTTTACTTCTGTTCAAATTTTGTCCTGGCCTTTAGAATGTCATTAAAATTTATTTATCTAAATTCGTTGAACTTTACTAATTGTGGAACTTTAGTAATTGTAGAACTTTAGTAATTGTAGAACTTTAGTAATTGTAGAACTTTAGTAATTGTAGAACTTTAGTAATTGTCTGCCTATTTTCTGTAACAAGTTGCCTTATAATTTATTGTCAGCTTGAATAAACGAATATTGATCGATTAATAGGCCTGACCTCTTTGACAGCAGCAGAGAACAATACTTGCGAGAGAAGAGTAGGGATATTTAAAATGCAGTCTTTAACCAAAATCGTGTTAATCGCATAACAAACTGATTGAAAACTTGATCTGATAAACTGAATCTGACAATATCAGGCCTATGGACCCAACAGTGCAGAAAAATAATCATTGTTGGAAACGAATCGTGGTAAGCCGTAGGCCTATATAAAATTTATATAAAAGCTATAATTATTCTATGTAGACCTAATTTGTTTTTTTGTTGGAAACGAATCATGGTAAGCCGTAGGCCTATAGAAAATTTATATAAAAGCTAAAATTATTCTATGTAGGCCTAATTTGTTTTTTGTTAGTAAAAACATTGAGATTAATATAGCCGTTTTAAGTCTTTAAACTTAATTTTAAAAGTTTTCTTGCAGGAAAATTGCATGTGTTGAGCATCCGTCTCTGGTCCTACGTAGGCCTAAAAAATAGGCCTTTAACATACATGTAGGCTATAAGATTGTGTTTTGTTCTGGAGATCGCTCTTCGAAACTGCGTCCCGACTTCCCAGTTTGAAAAGGTGGCAACCCTACCCATGATATCGATCAACACTTAAACTAGTTAGAGCATCTCAAAATGAGCGAGTTTAATATGCTCTGCATGTCGCCGAAAAAACTGATGACCTTTTCTTTTTTTCTCTTTAGTCATTCACGACAATTCCTCAGATTTCGGGCCAATTTATCAGATTTAGGGTCTATTTTCTTCTACCAAATTTACTTTTCCATTACAAATTTTTTTCTACTAAACATTTCGGGGGGCTTTTTACGTAAGAAATACATGGACAAAATGGGGGGCATTCTACATAGAAAATACATGATGAGCAAAATGGGGGGCGTTTTACATACAAAAATACATGGGCAAAAACCATTTGGGGGCTTGAACCCGTAACCCCCCCCCTACGTACATACGCCCCCGCTACTTACTATTGTGACCCTCGCTTGTAAGGAAGACAAAAAATGCTTTGTCAGCTATTTACGCAGCTGCTTGTTACGCCTAATGGGTGTAGGTCTATATGTAAAGCTGAGCCATGCGGTGATGCCTGACGGGGCGTTGCTTTCTTCTCTCCCTATTGGTCCGTGGCAGCGTCTTCAGGCCTCCACAGAGTCGCATGGGCGCAGACGAAGTATTGACGGAGACGACTGCAGTGGACGACCGTCTCTCTTATGAGGAGTGTAGGGATATGATTTACCGTTTACATGAGATGAGTTGTTTAGTGGCAGCAGTTCTTTTGCTGGTGTAAAACGACGGACGACGTCAAGAACAGTGGATCGATCCTTAATGCGTCTTTTGGTTCACACGATTCGGCAACAAATTGCGTCAGCTTAAGACGTAGGCTATAACAAGTGAGTCATTTGGTCTTATTTTCGGAAAAGAGTTTCGGTTTCGGTTTCTGAAAACGGAAGTTTCTAGAAATCAGTTTGGCCTACTCCGATACTTGCCTGCATGTAGCCTACTTGCACCAAAGCTATCGGCCTGATCATTTATTCATTCATTCATTCATTCATTCATTCGCACATTTCTATACCGCCCCTTCAAGTCTCGTACTACTCAGAGTCGGTCCCGACTATAGCCCGGAGGTGTGTCGGAGTTTACACGCCGAAGCGCAATGAGCAATTGTGAGTGAGGAACTTG
>JAQFXW010000532.1:0-18295 GCA_034693945.1 Dendrobaena attemsi
GTGGTATTTAATGTATCGTTATATACCCATAACCAACTGCCACAGTGTTTCTAGACTGTTTCCAATTAAATGCCTACATTCATACCAACCCCTCGAGAAATGTTAACTCAGTATACATGTATATTCCCTTTGCTCGCACTAATATTAGACTCACCTCTATTAAATGTTCTAGTCCTAAACATTGGAACAACATTCCACTTTCAATTCGATCGCTACCCTAGCTTTCTAATTTCAAAAAGGAACATTTCAACCATATTCTGGGGACCCTAGAGCAAGTATATTTGTTCCTTGAGCATGCATCTATAAACCACTGCTAATTAACTCCGTTTTGCTATTGTTAGTGGCTCCTTCAGTTGCATGTGTCTTGTAACTATAGGCGATAAATATACATTAACTGTTTTCATGTAACTGATCCTAATTAGTTTTCATCATCCATGAATATCTATTGCTCGAATCAAGTCTTCATCTCGCACTATCATGTGCATTTAAATGTTGCTTATTTTTGTGTTAATGCGTCTATTTCGGTTTTTTGGTTAGTTAAGCCATATACGAATTATCTGTGATTTTACTTTTACTAGCTGGCTATAAACATTGTATTCACCTAATAATCTCCAGGTGGCCCTGGCTTGTGGGACCTTCGGCCCCCTTTTGGGTCTCCTGGGTGACCTTTAACATGTTTATGTCAACATTTTCTGTTTGACATGTTCTTTGTTGGCTGAAGTAAAAATGAAATGAAAAAATATATGTATGTATGTATGCATATATGTATATATGTATGTATGTATGTATGTATGCATATGTATATATGTATGTATGTATGTATGTATGATTGTATGTATGTATGTATATATATGCATGCATGTATGTATGTGTAATAAATATATATTTATAACTATGTATGCTTGAATAATGTATTAGAGAATAGGGCCTACGCAAGAGTAGACCTATGCATGTAATACGTTACCAAGGATGGCGTGGGTCGTCTTGACCTGTGACCTCCTCCTGGTCTTCTCCCATCGTCGCCCGACTCTTCTGCTCACCTGAACGAGATGTGACTGGGATCGAGCACCACACCTGAAGATTTGCTCACCTTTACTCAACACAGGTTTGAGTCAAATCTACAAGTGTAACAGCCGATTGCACAGGCGAACTCCATCGCGTCCACTCCACAGCAGCAGTAGCAGCAGCAGTAGCAACTGAAGGAGGAGGAGGAGGAGGAGGAAACAGAGGAGAAGACAGTGGCGCCTATATAGTATGTGCCTTGAAGGAGCTCGCCTCATAAAATCGATGTCCTACGTAAACGCTGGAGGAGGCGGAGGGCACATGTCGATTCGTTCGCTTGCTCGCTCTCTGCCTTTCCTCGCCGATCGATTAACGTTTCTATGTCAGTCGTTGCTATGCCAATTAATTATCGTTGCCATGACGATCCGCTAAGCTCGGAATGCAACGCGGGAAAATCGATGCGAGCAATACATCCGACTGAGACGTGAGATTTAGGAGACGAGTACGTCGACTCTGTTGACACTTTTCCGGCCCAGAGAATATTTCGGTTGGGTCTCTTGCCTGGAACTCCGTCCGTTCCCCCCCCCCCAACGGTGGTCACTGCAGGTCAGACTCTGCAGGACTATAAGTGACCGAAGGACGTCGTAGCTTTGATTCGTCACCTGACACTTAGGTTAGAAGACGAAGGTTTGTCTGCGTCTAAGATGCATCAAAGCTTACTGCCACTTGCTTCCCTCTGTCTGTCTGTCTGTCTGTCTCTGTCTGTCTGTCTCTGTCTCTCTCAGTCTCTCTCTGTGTGCCTCTCTATCTCATACGTCTCTGTCTTGCTCCTTGTCGCTCTCCGTTTCTCTTTCTCTGCCTTCCTATTTGTTTGTCTCTCTCTCTGTCTATCCTCTCTCTTTCTCTTCCTCGCTCTCTCCAACTCTCTCTCTCTCTCTCTCTCTCTTCCTCTCACTTTTTCTCTGTCTTTCTGTCTCCTCCCTTTTTCTCTGTATCTGTCTCCTATCTCTTTCCCTCTGTCTATCCTTCTCTCCCTCTCGCTCTCTCTTCCCGTCTCTCTGTGTCCATGTTTCTTGCTGACTGCATTAATCCGACGCTGTTCATTTCACACAATACACACATAGGCCCCTAATATCACAGTCGAATAATAATATTCTCTCTAAGCTGATTTCTTTAATATCCCGTATAAGCGGATTTTTAAAACCTCGCATAAGCTGATTTACTTTCGATCTAATTAAATCCTGACCAGGGCATCTTGTCAAATCATAAACAAGGCCTAGTCCAATAGTTTACCTAGTCATACCCAGTCATGTGACTCATGTCTCACATATTCTACATTTTAGGCCAGTACCCTGTGTTCAGTCCAGTAGTAGCGAGAGCCTGCGATGCGTGTTAACTCCGACTTGGCATCAGGGCTGCCACAGTCGTGACTGCTCCCTGTGAGTAGTGGTACCTAGACTTAAACCGTCAGCATAAAAATATATGAATAAATAAATAAATAATGTGTTGTAACTCGATAACATAAATAGCCACGATTATCAAACATGGCTGGGCCTTTGACTCTCCGAGTTGTTTATTGTATAAGGGTTGTTATAGGCTATATAAAATAAAAATCCGGACTGAATTAACGATTGACGATTTAATATAATATGTTGAGATTGAGATCGCATTGAAGACGTAGAAACACCATGCCACACAGACATTGCTTCCCTCTGTGAAACCTTTGTATTAGCTACCAACCACTTGTTGCAGAGCAAAGACTAGACTCCATCCGTAACATCTTCGTCCAGAACCGGACGGCTGAGCTCATCCTCCTCAGCTGATGACCAGATCCGTTGAGCTGAAAGCTGTTGACGGCGTTTCCTAAGACAGTCTATCAACGCGTCGTACAACAACGTTAGCGATGAACGTGAACGAAAACCAACGCATGCAGAGAAGAAGAAAAGACGGAGGGACAACAGACTGGATAAATGGATGGATGGAAGGATTAAATGGAAGGATTAACCTGAATGGATGGAAACACTGTGGGAAAGCGGAAAGAATTGAAAGGAGCTTCGCCTAACAAGAAACGATGGAACGACTACTTAACGAAACGTAGCTGCAGCATCGATCTAACAGAGCATCCTCCTCCCCTTCCTCTTCCGTCTCCTCCCCTTCCTCTTCCACCTCCTCCTCTCTTCCACCTCCTCCTCCACTCTTCCTCTTCTCTATCTCTGTCGCCTGTTACTCCATCCTTCCTGCTCTTTATCTTATCCCCTTCTCCTCTGCACCGCATTCTCCATTCCACTTTCCTCTCTTTATATTCCACTCTCCTCCATTCCACCACCTCCTCCCATCCCTCTTCGTCTTCCTTTTCGTCTGATGCAGGATTGTAACCTGATCCATTTAAACCCAGACTCGACATCGAATGCACGCACGCACTCCACAGCACACACACACACACACACACCAACCGAACCACTCAGCAAAAGAACGATCTGATAAATTCCAAACGGACCCCCCACTCCTCACATCCTCCTTCTTCTTCTTCTCCTCCGCCTTCTCCTTTTCCTTCTCCTATTCCTCCTCCTCCTCTCCAGCCGTGATTGGCGTTGCCATGACGCGCCTAAGCATGCAAATGGATTCTGTATGCTCTCAACCAGAGGCGCTTATACTGGCAAGCGATGACTAGGCCCTCTGTGTACCCAGCTACCCATTTCTTCCGTCCACGGCCCTACGATCGCTGTATAAACTCTCCTGACAAAACACGCCTCCACAACCTCTCTTACCCACCAACTGCCCTCCAATTCCTATCCCCCCATCCTCTGCCCTCCCATTCCTTTATTCGGTGCCCCCTAAATATTCTTCTGCTGCTCCTCCTATCGTTGCTTGCTTATCAACTCTTCTGATAAATTTATGTTCTCAGCTTGCCTCTTCCTCTCCTTATATATATATGCCTTCGTACTCCACTCTTCGTATGCCTTAGTATTCCTTGATTCATATAATATCCTCCTATTCCTCTCCTCATCTGCCCATCTATTCCTCTTTCTTCTCTGCCCACCTATTCCTCTCCTCATCTGCCTAACTATTCCTCCTTTATCTGTCCTCATATTCCTCTTTATATCTGCCCACCTATTCCTCATCTACCCCCATTGCTCTCCTCATCTGGCCATCTATTCCTCTCCTAATCTGCATTCTCCCAATGGTCCTCTTATTCCTACTTTTATTCTCTACTATTGGCGCTTATTTTATTTTCCATAACGAAGCCAAACTCTGTCGATGACGTTGCTCGGGTGTTCCCTCACCCCTCCATCTCCCTCCCTCCCGTCCACCCCTACATCCCTCCCTCCTGAATCCCTCTTCACATCATAGCAAGAAACTGAAGCACCACGAAATCAAGCGCACCGTGATTCAGCCGCTCCTCCCGAGAATCCCTTCTACGGAAACACCACAAGAGACGACAAGAGGGACAGAGACACAGAGACAAAGACAGGGACAGACAGAAACATAGCGTCAGAGACAGAGAGAGGCACACACACACACACAACAGACAACACTCATCAGGAATGGATCCGTTGTCCGGAAATTGAGGGGTTTCATCGGTTGCCTTCCTGTTTTTGTTTCGCCTATGACGATTTCTGTTTGAAATTCGCCGCCGCCGACAGATGGCGTCGACGTGTCTCGTTCTCGTTCGTCCTCTTCAGCGCCAGAGCCTCGTTCTGGAAAGCAACGAGATCCATTATTTAGAATAATCGGAGACGAAGCATCGATATGCATTGTTTAGAGTTTAGAGGAAGCGATCAAACTGTCACAATGAACGTCGTCATCGAAGCCGCGGAAGAATAATATACACACACTCTTCGGAGAATCGCCCACTGAAAAATAGTTCTAGAGGGAAGTGACTTAATAGCGAAGTAATTTTGTCATGGGCAAACGACCCCTTTATCCGTAAAACAAACACACTCACACATCCACATGTACACACCCATACCCACACCTACACACACTCGTTAATCAGTCATTGTTATTATAATAATATTTATACATATCCACAAAGTATTATAGGCTTGCAACGCTTTTGTAGATAGTGGAAGATGAGGTGTAGGGCCCATTGTTTTCAGATAGGCCTACACCATACATGCATCTTATTGCGCATGTATACACCTATACTCTCCCATTCACCTCATTACATCCAATTTCCAAACACCCATTCTCCTATGATACACCTCATTCATTGAATCTCCAGACACCCATTCTCCCATTCATCTGATAAGCCTACACCAACACTCCAGACACTCATTCTCACATTCTCCTTATAATCCTACACCCAAATTGCAGACACTCCCAGAGAGATGCGTTTTACAACGCCTTCATACCGAATATGATTGTCGTTACCAGACTTCCAATTCTCTCACCCATCTAATATACACCTGGCTACCACACCAACCAGCCAACCACAGATCACTCAGATCATATATCACAAGCTATGCTCAGAACAACCTAACAGTGAACGCCGACCTCCCCATCTCCCAACACCTATCCCCACCATTCTACAGTTTACGCCCATTCGTTTCCTAAGCCACAGTATGTATACTATAGATTATCTGCGATAGGGGGACATCTCAAAAACTGTGTTTGTGCCTCTCAATAGAATAGATCAACTGTCTCTTCGGTTGCTGGGTGTGTGTATCGATCGAAAGACCAATCATCATCGACAGAATATAATCAGTCACTCGTCGATCTCTTGCAGCTTCCTTTTGTTGTGCTTGATACTCGTGACGATGTGTCTGGACTCCGTGTGTTGGGTGTGTCTGGGTGTATGGTTGTGTATCTCTGTCTGTGTGCGAGTGTCCGTCCTCGTCTGTTTCAGCCTTTAAGCCCAACCAACATTGTACGTTTCATCCTTTAAGTTTGGTGTGTTCGGCTGTATATGTGCGCTTCTCTATGTGTAGACTATGTGTCCGTTCCCATAGGTGTGTGAGCTTGTCCGCTCTTGTATGGTTGATACTTTAAACCCGACAGGTACAGCTACTGTGACTCTGTGATCTTTTGTCGATTTCATTTGGGCAGAGTCAATCGAACAGAAGTGATTGGAAACGATGTTTCTGTTAGCCTCGTAAGCTAAAGCGACAAATGACAAGACGGTTTCTATCGCAGCACTATAAGCCTTCTCCTTGGTTTCCTAGGATTCTGGCCTGGCACGAAAGCAAACTGGACCAGAACATGACAATTTATCTATTGCGGACTTTGATCTGATGTAGCGCTAGGGTTATGGTGACATCACTAAGATGGCGATATTTCTGACGCATTTGTGCGGCGCTGATAAATTTCGGGGATTTACATTGCATTATATAAGAGTCACAAGGCTCAAATAGGCTCACATTACATTAGATTTACACTGCTTTAGCTTTACATTACCTTAGATTTTACATTACATTACAAGCTTCTGCAACTTTAGGTCAGCTTTAAGTTTACATTTATATAGAAACAGGGATTCTGGTAGAGCTTGTAGCAATTTGGACCCACCGTTAAGTCTGACCTCAGATCAAATCTACAACGCGAGTCAAGTTCAAGATTATAATCAACCAACGACCATCAATTTAAAAGAGATAGAGCGAGAGGCAGACGCAGACACAAACAGACGAAGAGAGAAGGAGATGAGAGAGAACGAGACAGACAGATAGACAGAGACAGACATTTTCTCACCTAAAACGAAGTGCTTCAGATTGCCTATAATTCTAACAAATCCTGAATTACGAATAATATGGAAAAGCGTAGATCTATCATCCTCTGCTTTACTGTCAACAGCAGACAAAGCCTCGACGACGGACAACCAACCATTCGCAGATGCACAGTTGCACACTTGGCCGCAGCTGAAGCAGCAGCAGCAGCAGTAACAGCAGCAGCGCTGGCTCAAAGTGCACGTGTCCGTCCTTTTATATTATCATCACCTGAGCCAGATTTATGTGGCGCCAACTCAGGTTTTTGTCAACGGTTCTCGATGCGTTTAATTGCGTGCTGGAAAGAGGGCGCAGCTGCAGTCTATTCTGTGCGATGACGTCTTATTCTCTTTTAACTCCAGTTCACCTGTGCATGTCTGGCGCTATAACAATATGTAAGGCGCTTCTGCCATCCTTCCGCTCAGATAATTTAAATACCTATACATATAATATTCATTTACTCATTCATTCGTGCATTCGTAGATTTTCGTACTGCTCAGAGACGCTCCCGACTACAGCGCTGATGTTGAGTCGTCGGAGCTAACACGCCTCGTTTGCTACGCCACCTGGCGAAAGAAGGTCGAGTATTCCAAAGAGACTCTTTCATTCTACGTATACAGCAGTGACTTATTCATCATACTAAGCCCTTTACCCAGTTAGTTATTTTGAGAGTGAAGAATTTTTTATCACGGTCTCTGTTTACGCAGTTGCTGGAGGTGGATTCGAACTTGCGACCCGCCGGTCACAAGGCAGTGCATGGGCGCCAGTACATACGCGTCACAGAATGGACGTCACTATATTGGCGTCACTATATATGGGCGTCAATGCAAGGGCGACACTGCATGGGCGTCTCTGCCTGCATGGATGTCAGTTCATGAACGTCAGCGCTTGGGCGCGATTGCATGCGTCCCACTCAATTGGTGGCACTGCATGGGCGTTGCTGCATGGGCGTCAGTTGCAAAGCTAAATGGTCGTCATTTTAAATCTTCTGCGACGTCAGATCTATCCGAAAGATGAGCACTAACGAGTTATCGTGCGTTTAATTTGTACTGAAAAGCGAACGTATACATACAGTAACTGTATATTTCTCATCTATTATTAAGCTGGAGAAGAAGCTGGAAGAGTCCCGTTGTCAATAGAGGAACCACCCTGCAGTAAGAGACCGATTACAATGAGCCATGGTTGACCACCGACCGAATGAATGAATGAATGGACGATTGAATGAACGAATAGGGAAGAGTGAATGAAGTGAATTCCCTGGGAGAAGACTCTATTCCCGCTCTAAGGGATTTGTAATGGATAGCTTCGTTCTGAAGCACGATGCAACTCAATGCCTTTGCGTCTCTCTACTAAAATATGCTATATGCATTTAGTGAAATGGATACCGGTATATATAGTTTATATATTCTACAGTCTAAATGTATTGTATGCGTATGTATATATATATAATGCGTATATATAATGTGTGTATACGTATAGAGTTCGTATATAGTTTATATATTTATATGTATATACCGGAGTCCCTTTAACTATCATTTTCCTCCAAAGAACCTCCTCTCAGCTGATCTCGTCTTATGCAATTTCCTTCACAGCAGAGAGAGAGCGATAGACAGACAGACACACAAACAGACAGAGACAGAGATAAACGAACGCAGACAGACAGAGACATAGATTTGATATACAGCCAATCGAGTCGACGTCAGCACCAATGAAAGCAGCAGACGATTTCTTCGTTTCTTTCGTCTCTGTCTGTCTGTCTGTTTGTCTGTTTGGATGGCTGTGTGTGTGTGTGTGTGACAGTGTGTTTGTCAGTATATATCTTGTTGTCTGTTGTCCGGTGTGCCAGTAGGTCATGTACGGTTGCCTGTGTAAAACAGTATAATATACCTCGAAATGTGCGAGTGTGACTATCTATCTGTTTGTCTGTGTTTCTCTCTGGCTGTCCCTGTCGGTTTATCCTTCGTAACCAATTCTCTAAATGTCTGTCTGTCTGTCTGTCTGTCTGTGTCTCTCTCGCATCTCAAACCTTAAGAGCTTTACATGTAAATCCATCAGACTCCCGCAGACAACTCCTTCACTCTTAAAGACTCCTGCTGCTCTTCTTCATTTCTCTCTCTCTTTCTGCCTCTGTCTGCCTGTCTGTCTCTCTGTCTCTCTCTGCCTCTGTCTTCCACGGCATCCGCTGGTCTGTCTATGCCACTCTGTCTGTCTGTCTGTATCTGTCCCTCTCCTTCTGTATGCGTTGATGACTGACTGGTGGCGTTCCTCAATCCTCCATTGCACAGATAACAGGCATCGGCTTTGCAAGCTGTTGTTGCTGCTGTTTCAGAAGCAGAGGCGGCGGTAGGTCTTGCGTGACCAGTGATGCTACGCAGAGGTTGAGGGATGTTGATTCTACGGCGCTAGATAAACTACCAGTGACGTAGGCATTACGATTTGGTCTGGCCGCACAGGGAAGGGGATGACCGCATACAGTCGAACCTTAGCCAAACCTGCTAGTGTTCTCCCCCTAATGCTTATCAGCAGAAAATATACCTAACCTCGCTTGTATAGGTCACGGTAAGGTCATGGTTGCCGCTTGGTTAGGCTGATCGCCCTTTAAACACAGTTCACGGTTCGATTTCTTATCTGTGTAGAGATCTTGAAGATGGCCGTATACGTTGATAATTAATTGCTCAGCCTCACCAGTTAATCCATAATGACGCTTAATAAACGGGTAATATCTGTAAATAACGATGACATTGGTAGTGATGCTGATGGTGATGTTGATGATAGGGCCTACGATCCCACCTGCGACCTGGAAGCAATCCCCCCTAAAAGAACTGATCACCTTTTTAGTCATCACTTCACTTTTCACTTGTCCCACATATTTCATCCATCGCATCTGCAAAACGTTGATGACCTTCTTTTCAGTCGTCACTTCTAAAAATCTGCCAGTCGCTACTTTTCCGTCTGGCCGCTACTTTTAACATTTTCCCTTGTGTCTTTAATTGGGGGAGTAACATTTCTCCCTGGCCCAAGGTGGATGCAGTCTGCGTCTATCCCCCTACGACGTAGGCCCTGAATGATGGTGGTGGTGATGACAGTGATGATGATGACGGTGATGATGATGATGATGATGATAATGTTGTTGATGATGATAATAACACACACAATGTCCCACATACATACCTCTTTCGGTCGGTATTATGCATACAGAAAAGTGTCTCAAAGTTCATCAAGTGTATATGCACGTATATACACATATAGGTTCATTGTACATTTAAATGCATGACCTCCGGGCATATTATACATTATTGTCTAGACACACATACACACATACATACATACACAAACGCACATTGTGCACATGTAGGCCTAACTTATAATTGATTGCACAGACTTAATTTTAACTTTGGTGAGTCAACTATATCAACTCGGATGCATTTAAGTGGGCGAGGTTATCCCACGGTATACATTTCACAATTGCAATGCCAGTCTCATGAGAAAGTTATTTATAATTTTGCTGACGAACCTATTGTTCATCTTAGCATTGTTACGACTACCAGCCTATAGTATAGGCTACAATCGTCACTCCAATAGTCACTCCAACTATGAAACGTTACACCTATGGCGTGTACATTGATAGTGTAATGTAATCACCACAGCTGCAAGTAACGAGCTTGTGTTACAGGCAAAAAGATGTTGTTTAGAAGATGTAGCTTTCAAAATAAAATCTAACGATATATCTGTAACTTAATAAAATCTTCTAACTTTGAGTTAATCCGCTCGAGTTTCTGGGAAATCCCCTCCGTATAATATTCTGAGTTAACCGAGCGAGTTGCGATGGTTTGTACCGAATTATTGCTGAAATTTTCCGTGCTGTGCAGGAAGGAATTTAAGCCGAATGACCGGCGGCATACTTATGAATCATGTCTAGCAGGCAACAACGGGTATAGGCCACAGAAATTAAACAATAGAGAGCGCTATTCTCATCCATCGAAAGTCTAACACCCTCAGTATAAGTAAAATATATACACACACACACGCACACACACACACACACACAGATCACTGCAAACGTGGTGCGTACAAAAGCATACAATTCAATATATACGTACGTAAGTAGATACATAGAATACAATACAATACAATGGCATACAAACAATACGTAATTACGTAGATAATGTTAAAAGGACTACACACTTGGACACACACACACACACACACATTACACACAGAGTGTCACACTTACAACCTGAACAATCTGTAGGTCCTACATATAATTGTGCATTATGTACATTGTACAATGCATACCTACGATCGTGTGCACTGCATTGTGCACACGAACAATGTATTGTACATAATAAATGCATATGCATCCATACATAATACAAAATATCGGACATAGTAGCAATGTTGTGAGTGCGATCTAGTTAAGTTACCCTATATGTAATCTATAACGACGGAATTGGGTTAAATGAATGTCGAGAGACGATTCTAACGATGAATAGAGGGCGAATATTGGAGATAGATAAAATATAGTTTATGGAGAAATGTCTATAGATACAGTGAAGCAGGAATGGAGCTTATCAAGGCCATTCTATGGAGATTCATCATTTACGGATGATATCTATGGAAAGATATCTCATTAAGTGTCTAGATAAATAGACAGAGTCGGCAAATGAAGCATTGGGTGCATTATACACTTTCTCATTGTCTTTGTTCCGCTTTATGAGCAGCAGTCGTCAATACACGTACAGAACCGAATATCTTATGGCGTTCTGACCGTCTGAAGGTCGCATTAAGTCTGCTCCATAGTCTGTCTCTGTCCTACTCATCGAGTACGTTTCACTCAGTCAGCACAGGCAGTCTGTTGGTCTGTCTCTTTGTTTATCTGCCTACTTCCTTGTCTGTGTTTCTGCCCCATGGTTACAGTCAGTCTATCTGTCTGCTAGTCAGTCTGTATGCCTGCCTGTTTGAACGTCTCTGTCCTGTTCTGCGAGTGCTTTACTATCTGTCTCATCACTGGCAATGCCTGTGTCAATCAGCCTGTCCATTTGGATCTTTTCCAGTTCAGCTGCTCTTGTTCTTTCTCTCTGTCTCTCCCTGTCTCTCTCGCTCTGTTTTTTCTCTGTGTGTGTCCCTCTGTCTCTCTCTCTGTCCGTCTCTGTATTTTTCTTTGTCTCTGTCTCTTTCTGTCCCTCTCTCTGCCTCTGCTTCTGTCTCTCTATGTATGTCTCCCTACCTCTCTCTTTCTCTATGCGTGTATACGTCTCTCTCTCTCTCCCTCTGTTTACTTCTGTCTCTCTTAACCCTGAGAAACTACGAATGTGTGCATGACCCGCTTCATCTGATCGTGATCAACTACATTTCACCAACGCCTATAGGGCCTACAATCTTCTTGTATTGTTGTAATCCAACAGAGCCCAGCACTGCACATAATTATACGTTACTCTGATTCATGAAATTGGCTGATATACCAATCAGCAAAGTTCCCCCATCAGTGTATACTATAGTTCAAGCGTATTGTATTACTCAGTGTTGGCAAAAACTGAGGCAGACAGCCTCTAGGCATCTGGCTAACTGGTTCCTTTATTGTTATTGTCTGTTCATCACAGGGCGGCTAGCAACTGGTTCGTTAAAGAGTATACTTACTTACCTACTTATTTCACTGCTTATTTGACCGTTTCTAGCTCATTCAGTAAGTTAGTTAATGTTTCACAATATCTATTTTGTATGCCTCAGTGTCAGTCTCAATCTTGCTCTTCTTGTCTGTCTGTCTGTCTGTCTGACCGTCAGTGTGGATGAGGGAGACTGACACTGAGGCATACAACTCCTACGCCAAACATCCACACTGACGGTCAGACAGACAGACAAAAAGAACAAGAGGGAGACTGACACTGAGGCATACAACTCCTATGCCTCAGTGTCAGTCTCCCTCTTGTTCTTCTTGTCTGTCTGTCTGTCTGTCTGACCATCAGTGTGGATGTTTGGCATAGGAGAGGAGACACCGGCAGCTGGTCTTTCGCAGTGAGGTGTAGGCGCCGACTCACAGTTCTCTCTCTCTCTTATCAGTAGGCTGTCGAGGAACCGGTTTTCCTAATGGATCGTTTGTTGGGAGAGACGGAGAGATGGAAGCAAACGCAGGAAGGCAAAGCGACAGACTCAGGAAAGGAGAGATGAAGATGGAAAAGTTAGGAACAAACGAGAGCAGGAGATAGGAGTAGTGAGAGGGAGCAAGGGAGAGAGTATTAGCAAGGCATAGGAGAGGGGAGGGTGGGATGGAGGGACGGAGTAACGTATATCGAAGCAGGGAGGTATAGATACGGAGAGAGTGAGCAAGGGAGGGAACGAGGGAGACTGACCCTGAGACGTTCCAACCCGACCGGGGCGTCACCACCACCGTGCCCGCTGACTCCTCGAGAGGGCCTTGGGCTCCGTCGAGTCCTAATCACCGACCGCTGAGGAGGGAGGCGAGGCAGCCGATCGGTCGAAGCCGGAGTAGAGAGCAGGATTTACTCGAAATTCGTTAATCGTTAGAGCCATGAACCGGATACGATAAGGCCCTGCCCTCCCCCTCTCTTCCTTTCCTACCAACCCCACCCATCCCACCACATCCACTCCTCCTTCTCTACTTTCCTTCGCTCGCTCTCCAGCGGACCCAGTCAAGGACAGATGGGAGGCATCGAACGCTTCCATACGCCCAAGGCATCAGTGCATCGACTGGGATAGCATCGAGCATCAGGCATACTGTAGAGATATTGAGCCAATGGGCGAATGGGCGAGGGAATTAATGAGCGAGTTTGTGAGTAAGTTAGAGAGTGCGTTAGTAAATGAACGAGTGAGTGAGTTAGTTAGTTAGTAAGTGAATGAGTGAGTGAATGAGTGAATGAGCGAGTGAGTGAGTAAGTTAGTGAGTCGGCGAGTTCATGAGTGAACGAGCGAGTGAGTAAATGAGTGAGTGCGTTAGTAAATTAACGAGTGAGTGAGTGAGTTAGTTAGTAAGTGAATGAGTGAGTGAATTAGTGAGTGAGCGAGTAAGTGAGCGAGTGAGTGAGTTAGTGAATGAGCGAGTGAGTTAGTGTGTGAGTTACTGAGCGAGTGAGTGAGTGTGTGAATGAGTGAATTAGAGAGCGAGTGAGTAAGTGTGAGTGAATTAGTGGACTATGTAAGTATCGCTCGCTCAATAACATTTTCCAGACACCAAAGACTACGGACACTTTTCTTACAGGAAACTGCTTGCACATTTCTTGTATAAGAGCTCATTAAAAATGCATCGAGAGTTGTGTAGCTATATAGGCCAATAGTACTGTAGCAAAATCCCGCAATATTTGGATATAACCAAAGACGTTCCAAAATTGCCTATAGACTAAACTCGTTTTAGAAGTGTTTGTGATAGTTTACCCTTCTCGTCATTGTGAATGTTCTCTTCAACCTTTCGGAAACTCGAGTCACTCCCAATCGTCTCAGTACAATGTTGCGTAGGAATTTCTGTTTGACTAAGAAGAAAGATTCGGTTTCTCTTATCACTGCAGCCTCTGGCGTGTTTCCGTGACGCATGGGGAGTCCTCCCCGTCATATTCCAATCCCTCCCCGTTCAGATGTCCTTGGCTCCAACTTGTTGTTCCACGCGTGAATAATAAGACCCCGCGATCAGCTTTCAATTACTCAGCAGAGGCCTATATGCCGTTATTCTATAGCCAAGCGAATTCATTTAAATTACAAGAGAGTCGGTCAGCAACTGAAACTTTCAGCTCATTTATCATGAAGCTAACTAATGGCAGGAAACTATTTGGCCTATTCAAGTTATAACATGCGTATATATATACCGCCTAAACTGTTATTGCGAGGGCGAAAGCTTCAGTCAGCGCTTATGACCGCGGCTGAACAGCGGCTATCAGGCTTCGAAATTCCACTGCCTCCTCCTTGCCTCTACTATAGATTTTATAGCATTCCGCCCACATCCGTGCAGCCGCCCCACCGTCAGTGTTTAAAGTTCAGCAATATAACAGCCTATGTAGTCGAGGTGGTTTCAAAACCTCTCCTCAACAATATTATATACCAATCTATAAACGACTTTTGCCTATTATAATATATATATATATATAGGCCTATAATTATAATTATATAGATAAATGTGTCTTTGTGTGACATTGTGCGTGCGTAATATTGTTTACACGACTTTGTCAAAGTGAAAGCCTAAAGTAAAGTGTTCGAAATGATTGTTACTCACCCGTTCCTGTGGCTGATGATGACCGTGTTCTTCATCTGTTGAAGGCGTTGGCTCTCCTCGCATAGCAGTGCTTTGCTTGATTCTCTGCGTTGACACACTGCTATAGCATAATAGCAGAACAAAGCCATTGCGGAGCTGCCTTCGACTGTCGTAGGCTATAGGTCTAGTTCGTGAAACGACTGTTTCAGTAGGACGCCATGCTCATTAGGGCACGACCACCGCAAGCCAAGACCTGTCAAGAAATAGTGGCGACTTGGCTATGTATAGCTACATGACGAACTGCTGACCTAACGGACTGACTTACTGGCCGACAGATTGGTTATGTGGCTGTTTTCTGCGCCACTAAAGAGATATTGGAAAACAAAGCTCCAGGCAGAGTAAATGATTTCTCGCGTGCAAAACGCAAATAAAGAAACTTCTTTATACAGACCTAAAAGATTTTATGATTTATATAGCGTCTTTTCAGGTGTACTATACTATCAGAAGTGCGTCCGACACGACAACTGATCTGATGCTGAACAAATCGAAGCGCCTCATTCTGTCGACATCACCTAGCGAAGGGAGGCTGAGCCGACCTTTGGAAGGGCTGAGGGAAACGAACCCGGTCCTTCTGATCTTTGTGAAAGAGTGTTACCACTCAGCCAAATCCTCTACCACATCATAATAAGTGTGTCAGAAAAATAATTTTTCCTGCAATCAGCAAAGACCCATGGCTATACAAGTAGACGCCGTTTGCGATGCTCTAGGATCTGCTACTGAGAGGAGATGTACACAGTATTTCACATGAAATTCGGAATAATCTAATAATTCAACGCAGTGTAGTAGGCCCTATTAGAAAATCGAGTTACCTTATTAACCATTCTTTAACTTATAATATAAATAGCTAAACAGTTAATAAACACCTTATAATATTATACTCGTAGAATCTGGAAGATGAAAAATATAAGAGTTACATTAACCTTTTTACCTTTTATTAACCATTCGTTAACTTACAGTATAAATAGTTAAACACCTTATAATATTATACTCGTAGAATCTGGAAGATGAGAAATATAAGAGTTACATTTACGTTTTTACCTTTTATTAACCATTCCTTAACTTACAGTATAAATAGTTAAACACCTTATAATATTATGCTCGTAGAATCTGGAAACGGAGTAAAATGGTTTAATTCTTACACGCACCGTCATTATTCTTCAACGATAATTTGACAGTCTGCAGACGATTATCTAAAGCAGACATGCGGAGCCGGGCATTGATCCAAGTCACGGATCTGCCAAAGAATCCGCCCCACGCTTTCGATCGAGCAGGGCAAGCGCACCCTTCGATAAATGCTACCACGGCTGGCCAGTTCACAGAGGATGAGGCCTATACGTCCCTCTGTGCGCTAACTGCACGTCTATAGTATCTGACACCCGGTTCAATTACACTTGGGAATCTACCACCTGTTGCTGTGTTCGCAAAGAGCTGAACAACCTACAGAAGACACACGCCCCTCTGAGGCTCGCGCCTACGCTAACAGACAATTGAAAATAAGACGATATCAACGCCCTGTATATTATCATGTGTACTATACATTACCTCAGATCCGCAGCCAATATGGACAGAAGGAAAGTGACTGTAGAAAGAAGGAAATCGGTTCTGTAGTCCTGGTGTCGTCTGCCGTCTTAAAATGTTTTCACTGCAGCAGGGGTCGGTTCTTAATGCCCCTCGACCCTCCTTCGGGAATCTCAGCGTCTCTTCCAAGCTCACTCTCGGGAACGCAGTTCCTAAAGCCCCCGACGATGCCACCGTATATAGCAACAAGAGCAATCATCGGCCATCTCCGTCCCTCTCTATCTGTCTGTCTCTCTCTGTCTGTTTGTCTGTCTCTATCTTTGTCTCTGTCTCTGTCTCTCTCTCCACTTCTAACGGTCCGTAGATATGAGAATCAAACGAACGAAGCCTTATACGAAATGACGGAACCCATTCAATCGTCTATACAGACGGCTCATCTACGACGACCGAACGCAACATGCCGACCGTCACCGCTGGCTCTGTGCGCCGCCTCCCAACCACCTTCGCCGCCGCCGTCGCCCGCGCCGTCGACGCCGACTGCCAAGAGCGGCGGTCGGCGGTCGAAATTTATAGCGGATTGCGGCGTAATTACCTGTCATATTTTGAAGTCTACGGCTTTTCATTGAATTTCCGTTTCGTTCCATTCCAGTGCGAGCGACGGAGCCGAAGCGAAGGACGCGAGCGACGCTAGAGGTCGTAAGGCTACGTAGCGAGTATTATAGGCGACCAGTCAACCAACAAGCCAGCCTCCGTCTGCGGCCAGCCAACTACTGCTGCTGCTGCTGCTGCTGTTGGTGGCATGCGTCGAATACAGATCACTGATTGTGCCGGACTAGAGATAGGGCGCCTTGCTCTGCTGCTCCACACACACACACACACTGGCGGACCAACGGACTGTTAGTCAGACATGCCACGCATAAATATGGGCTGAGGTTGCTGCTGCGTACCGTGCATGCTAACGGTACGAGGCATCCTCCTCCTCCTTCCTGACTTCCTCCTCTTCCCCTAGTCCTACTCCTCCTCCTTCTCCTCCTCTTCGTCCTCCTCTTCATCGTCGTCGTCCTCCTCTTCGTCCTCCTCATCTCCCCTCTCCTCCTCCTTCCTGCCTTTCTTCCTTCCTTCCTCCTAAGCCCCTTCTCAGGCCGTACAGCTACCACACGAAGTGCTGCCAATGTTCGATCTCTCGCTGAATTCATACACACGCGACCCCACCCTTCTGCGAATACAATACGTTCAGCTTATACATACACTTACATGCACGTAAATACAACACGCACGTACGATTACGCAGTCATATCTATAAATAGAAACTTTATGTTATACACAAAATGAGACACAAACACAATTATACACTCATACACAGGCTACAATCGTACACATTATTATGCATAAACATATTAAAAATAGGCCTACAATTAAAAATCTGCACGTGTATACAAAGTGTACAAATATATCAAAATACATACTTACCATGCATACACTATAGCATACATAGACTTTGCGTGTAGGCCTACAGTCCTACACCTTATAATGGCCTTTATTATATGTATAGGCCTGTATAAATGTAGTTATACGCATAGATCTATCCAGATCTTCCTTAATATATCCGCTTCTGTATCAATGCTGCTATAGAGCAGTATACATCTGACAGAATGACGTCAGATATACACGTATGTTTCGCTTCATCTCTTTGGCACACTAATTGTCTAT
This sequence comes from Dendrobaena attemsi, assembly GCA_034693945.1. Lineage (NCBI taxonomy): Eukaryota > Metazoa > Annelida > Clitellata > Crassiclitellata > Lumbricidae > Dendrobaena > Dendrobaena attemsi. The sequence goes on from JAQFXW010000532.1 coordinate 18,184, forward strand.
GTACGTCTCTCTGTCTGTCTGTCTTTCTGCCTGTCTGTCTATCTGCCTATCTCTCATAATATGTTGTCTGCATTTCCTGAAGTTGTGCAGAGACGCAGCGATAAGGCGCAGG